>OZ007583.1:2458440-2495940 GCA_963931925.1 Onchidella celtica | reverse complement strand
CCTGATGTTTTCCATACGAATTTTCCCACTTTTCAACGCTTCCTTGAAGCTCATCTTCAGTCTGGTAACCAGACCAACTTTCCCACCCACCTCAGCAGCATTATCGACGGCAGCTACGACGGATATATGGTCCATTATGACGAAAGGAACACACAGTGACAAAAGTCCCGCTGGCCCGTCCGCCATCTTGTACATACATACATACATACATACATACATACATACATACATACATACATACATACATAATAGTTCGTCCATCAGGTATGATGATGACCTTAACAACACCAGAGGAATAAAGAACGGAAATTGTTGAGAATTTCAACACATGGACAATAAAGAGAACTAAAGGACACAGAGGACAGAATGGAAAGACTGTTCTTTCATGACTTATGGCTTCTCATGTGACTGATAAATCCTATTTTTGCCCTGCAGACCCTTCCGCATAAATGACAAGAGTGCTCCGTTGGTTCAGTACCACTGGGCCTTTTCTTGCGCCGTTCTCTTTTTTTGATAGCCTGCTGGACTCTGTCAGCTTCCCATGCTTTGCTGCCTCTGGTAAGGGCCGCCCTCCAATTTGCACGATCAAGCGAGAGCTTTTCCCACTCACTCACATCAATGGCAAAGGCCTTCAGTGATTGCTTGAGAGTGTCTTTGTAACGTCTCTTTGGGGCCCCAACATTCCTCGTTCCATTGGAGAGCTCAGAGAAGAAGATTTGCTTAGGGAGTCTGGAGTCGGGCATTCTGACAACATGTCCTGCCCAACGTAGCTGAATTTTTTTCAGGTGGCAGAAGATGCTCAATTCCTTGGCACGATTGAGGACCTCAGTGTCTGGAATTTTATCCTGCCATTTGATCCTTAGGATCTTTCTAAGGCAGGCCAGATGAAAGTGATTTAGCTTTCTGGCATGCGATTGGTACACTGTCCAGGCTTCAGCCCCATAGAGTAGGGTGGGGAGGACCACAGCATTGTACACTTTCAGCTTAGTGTCTGTGCGAATGCCGGCAACATCCCACACTCTCTTTCGAAGCCTGCCAAATGCAGAGCTGGCTTTGCTGATTCTTGAGAGAATTTCAGTATCAACACGAGCCGCGGAAGACAGTGTACTGCCAAGATAGGTGAAGTTCTCCGACACCTTCAGAAGACTATCATGGACTTTGATATTTGGGGTCACAGGATACTTGTCGTCTGGAGTAGGCTGATGGAGCACTTCCGTCTTCTTTGTGCTTATTGTGAGGCCAAAGTTGTCACAGGCACTAGAGAACTTATCAACACAGTTTTGCATGCTATCCTCATCGTGTGCCAGAAGTGCACAATCATCAGCAAATAGTAGGTCACAGACTTGAGTACTTTTGGTTTTGGTTTTTGCCTGAAGTCTCCTGAGGTTGAATAGACTGCCATCAGTTCGGTACTTGATGCTTACCCCTTGAGGAGGAGAGCTAAAGGCTTCTTGTAGCATTGCAGAGAACATGATGCTGAACAGAGTTGGGGCTAAGACACAACCCTGTTTTACCCCATTTGTGACAGCAACGGGCTCTGAAAAACTGCCGTTGCTTTTGACTGCAGCTTGCATGCCATCATGAAACTGGCGCACTATTGTGATGAATTCGGGTGGACACCCAAACTTCGCCAAGATTTTCCAGAGGCCTTCACGACACACTGTGTCAAATGCTTTTGTGAGGTCAACAAATGTGATATACAGCGCTTTATTTTGTTCCATGCATTTTTCCTGAATCTGTCTGGCAGCAAAAATCATATCCGCCGTTCCCCTCTCTTTACGAAAGCCACATTGGCTCTCGGGAAGCAAGTCATTTGACGAGAGGTGATCAAGAAGGCGATTCAGAAGCATTCTTGCCAATATTTTGCCAGCAATTGAAAGTAGAGAGATTCCCCGATGGTTGTCACAGACTTGGCTGTCCCCTTTGTTTTTGTACAGATGGATGATTGAAGCATCTTTGAAGTCCTGTGGCAGATTCCCTGCTTTCAACATATGATTAAACAACTCGGTCAACCTTTCAATAAGCTTTTCTCCACCGAAGGCATACACCTCAGCAGGAATTGAATCCACGCCTGGTGATTTGTTAAAGGACATCTGATTTGTGGCAGTTCGGGTCTCATTTGCTGTGAATGGCTTGGCAAGAGCTGCATTTATAGGAGTCTGAGGGAGGCGGTCAATGGACTCAGTATTTATATTTGATGGCCGATTTAGCACACCTCCGAAATGTTCTGCCCAACGCTGAATTATGGCATTCAATTCAGCAATGCGTGTTGAACCATCTGACGCAAGAAGTGGTGTAGTGCCAGAGCGGGATGGTCCAAACACAGCTCGGAGGCTCTCAAAGAACTTTCTAGTGTTGTTTGTGTCGGCATATTTCTGAGTTTCTCTTACTCGCTCTTCAAGCCAGTCATTTTTCATTTTCCTCAGCTTCTTCTGGAGTACACCCTTACATGCACGCAGTGCATCAGCTTTTGCTGTGGAAGAGGGGTCACTGCAGTGAGCTTGGATGAGACTATTTTTTTCTTTGATGAGCACTTTGATTTCATTATCATTATCATTGAACCAGTCCTGGTGCTTGCGGACAGGAAAACCAACTGTGCTGCTGGCGCAAGAGTGTACAGTCGTATTTAGGTCAGTCCAGCTCTGTTCAATGTTCTCAGGGTCAAAAGTCACGCAATCTAACTTTGAGGAGAGTTCTGATGAGAGCTCGCTCTGTTTCTCAGCTGAGCAGAGTTTTGAAACATTTAGGCGTTTAGGTGGCGCTTTCCCTTGAGGGCGTCTATTGCGCCTCAATGTTAGTCTGAGCTTGCAAACAATGAGTCTGTGGACAGTTCCACACTCGGCACCACACATCGCCTTTGTTACAAGGACATCCTTTCTGTCAGTCTTCCTCACAATGACATAGTCTATGAGATGCCAATGCTTTGAGCGGGGATGCATCCATGACGTTCTGTTTCTCACGGGGAGACTAAAATTTGTGTTGGTAATGAACAGGCCAAATTCAGCGCACAAAGTAAGTAAGCGCAACCCATTGTTATTGCATGAACCAACTCCATGAGGGCCCAAAACATTTGGCCACGCTGAGATTTCGGAGCCAACCCTAGCATTGAAGTCCCCCAAGAGAATCAGCTTATCAGCTGCCGGGACAGAGCATATGACAGATTCTAGATCAAAATAGAACTTGTCTTTGGCTTCATCTGGGTTTGTCATGGTGGGCGCATATGCGCTAATGAGGGTGGCTGACTGGCTTTTCCCAACTGGGATCCTGAGTGTCATTAACCTGTCATTTATTTCAATTGGCATGGACTGCAAGTTTCTGACAAGGTCATTTTTAATTGCAAACCCAACACCATGCTGTCTCGGTTCGACTGCACCCTTGCCTTTCCAGAAGAAGGTGTATCCACCACTGAGCTTTTTGAGTTGGCCACTATCAGGGAGTCTGGTCTCACTGAGTGCCACTATGTCCAGGTTGTACCTGCTGAGCTCAATGGCAATAAGTGCAGTGCGTCTTTCCGGGTTGTTTGAGCTGTCCTGTAGTGTGCGTATATTCCAGGCTCCTAGCCTGAGTAAGCTGAATTTCTTTTTGTTTCGACCGCAAAGAGGGATCCCCACTGGCCGCGGTATACCAGTCAGGGTGATGTGAAGTGGGCTTTCTTTAGGGCACCTTTTCTAGCCCCTTCCTCAGTTGAGGTGAGCAGTGCTATCCTTAAATAAGGCTGCTCAGCTACTGTGGGTGCTGCCTCCCCACGCCTCCACTTCAATCGACGATGAAGCGACCATAGCCCACAGCCACCAACGTGTAGGTCTGTGCTAACAGCTTCCAGTCTATCCAAACCTGCTGCCACCGCACTCGCCCATCGCCGTTGGAATTCTGAGAGGAAAGAAGACGAGACAAAGATGAAAGAAGACGAGGTGAGTGTTAAGACTGGCGCAAAGAATTTGTTTTTAGTGAGAAAGAGCTGCGCAAACATCAGACTCACTCTCTCGCCTGGACACAACTTATCCAAGTGGCAAGACCGGGTCAAGACGACTGGAAATGTATCCAGGTGCAGGAGGATGCCAGAGGGACAGTCATATTGCCTGACCGGCTGCCTGTAGGCTACTCCACAGCCTCGCAGTCCCAACTGACTAGGGTGAAAGACCCAAACCAAAGAACACCAATAGTGGTGGATGCTCTGTGTCACGATATCCAGGCCAGAGTGACGGTATATTGCCATCTGCCCTATCAATCAACCACTGGCCTGCTGCCGCCAGCTTCGAAGCTGCGTCCGGGAAGTTTGCTCAATTCTTCGTCTGTGATTTAGGCAAACAAGCCTATGACCACACCGCTACCGGGGGCCAATGTGAAGGACTCAAGTACTGAGGGTCACATTGTGCCCTAGCATGTGGCCGTTGGGTTAGATGAAACCTCCTCCGCCCTGGCCGTTTGCACCGACAGGTGAACGCCCACTGATACCATGCTAGCGTACCAGTTCATGAAACAGGTTGTACTGGATTACATGTTACCAGTAGCAGATTTTTCTGACCTGACCTGACATACATACATACATACATACACACATAGCAGTATCTTTATTTCTCTATAATACATTATAATACAAGTAATGTAACGTCATAGAAAAATGATGATGAGAAATACATCAAAATGGATTATAGCATGCTGGAAGCAGGTAAACAGGAAACAAGATTCATGAAGAATATTGAAATAACGATACAAAGGGTAGTGACACAGTACATAGATTATGGAGGATGGAATTTACAACGGCGTTTCCATATGTGATGGGATGAGAATATTGCACTATTGCTTAAGTATTTGCAGAGACCCCTGATTTCATATTTTCTGATATTTAGTTGGAACAATCCTTTAGAAAAATGTTTATGAATGTGGCCCAGACTGCCAACAATCAAAACAATTTACACAGGTGTTAAAGCCCATTTTGTTTATCTCCATACTGAGGGGGAAATATTTATTACATTTATTTTGGTAGCAGTTTTCAATATGGGCATCAAAACAGACTGCAACCTCTACAAGCCATACTCTTTTATGTTCACAATCAATAATTGTAATATCAGGCCTGTTGCCAGTGGTGTCAAAATTTTCTTGGGTGTTATCAAAATAAGCTGGCCTTAAAGGTGTGTCTTTTTTCAGTGAGACATGCGTGTTCCTTTTGTACACATCACTTACTTTCTCAAAGATCTTATTGACAACTTTGTTGTGTCTTTGCTGGTAAAGCGGCTTCAGTTTTTTACATCCATTAAAAACATGGGATACTGTCTCAGCATAGAAATTACAAAGTTTACATGTTTTTGAATAACTGTTTGGATAGTATGTGTGCAAAAGACTCTCACATTCAAGCACTTGCATCCTCCCTTTCACACAAAACGTTCGTATTTTATCACTTATTTTGTGGTTGGTTAAAAAGTTACAAGATACAGTGTAATCAATGTTGTTCCCATTTTCTCTAATTATTCTTCCTTGTGATTTCAAACTTTTCAGTTCTTCAACAACATTATTTAGTTTCACATTTTTATAACATTTTTGAAATTTCACATGATCATGAAAAGAAAAATGAACATCATCATCAACCTCGACATTGTATTTAAAGATATTGTTAGATTCCTGTAGTTCAATTTTTTCTCTGGCACACACCTCCTGGAGGTTGACCCAATTTGATTTTGACCAGTTGACCTTGCTTTTCTTATTAAGTTGACCATTTTCTTTTAGTTCATATCCTGCAAAATTTATATTTTCTCCATCACTCTCTACTTTTGACACTTTTCTTTTAGTCATATGCAAATCAAGTGACTGGGTCGCAGCATTTTTGACTAAAACATCATCATTATTCAACATTTCTAGGTGAAAGGCAAGGTGTTTAGCGTGGTATAAAATGGCAGGATTAGGAACTCCGAGACCCCCTTGGGCTCGTGGACTGAAAAAGAAATTTCTAGATGTAGATTCATTTAGACCCAGCCATGTTCTGACATTGTTTACAATTTCATCTTCGATCTCCTTTAGGTGTTTTTCAGTAAAGATTAAATTAGAAAAGTAGAATAGCACAGGGCTAATACACATGGGGCTCAATAGCTGAAGTTTAGCAGATGATGGCAATGGGGCAAGACTGATTTTTGTTATGTTTGTTTTGAATTCGGCTATCACCAAGCATACCTGGGAAATCCCACTGGTGTTTTGGATATTAATGTCATGACCCAAATATTTATAGCTATTTTCTTTTGTCAAAACAGGAATGCTCTGATCTTGCACTTTAACATCAACATTTGTTTTGCTGTTTGCCCAGTTATTTCCCGTGCGCTGTCCAAATGTAGCGGAACACTTTCGTGGCTTTACATCCATACCAGTGGTGTTCAAAAAGGTACTGGTCTTATTTGTCATTATATTCATATCGTTGATGTTTGCACTTAAAAGACTTACATCATCAACATAGCCTTGAATAGGGTTAGGTACTTGATATGGTGGGAAACTTTGTTCAACCTATCTTAACCAACAGTCAATCCCCTGTTCAAAAAGTGTTACAGACCATGGGCAACCTTGGATTATCCCCTTTTCCCGAACAATTTTGTCTGTGACCCCTTTGCCAGTTTTAACCTGAAAACTAGACTCACTATAGATGTCTTTAGTTATATTAATATATACGTCAGGGTAGCCATATCGTTTAAGTTCATTGAACATAGTCTGGTGGTCGATACTTCCAAAAGCGTCTTTGATGTCAACAAAACATAGGCATATTTTTGAGATACAATGTAAGAAGTCACTTATGGCTGTCTTTAAACAGAAAACGTGTTCCTGGAGACCATTACGTGGCAGCGATCCCTTTTGTCTCGGTGACAGGCGCTGAGTAGAGGCGATCCACGGCATCATCCGCGACTGTATGAGTTTCATAAACAGTTTATAAGAAGATGGCAGAAGGGAGATGGGTCTCCAGTCTTCAATGTTGTTGACATCTCCGTTTCTCTTTGGTATCATTGTGATGATGCCGCGTTTCCAATCAGGTGGTAAGCGGTGGTGGGTCAAGCAAATGTTGAAGATCACTGTAAAGATAGGCGTAAGTTTGTTTACTTTTTTCTTAATTGTGTCGTACGTGACGTCATCAGCGCCGGGGGATTTCCGAGTTGGTAATGTTTTTATCGCTGACGTCACTTCGTCGAATGTAAATAAGTCGGTGTGAGGCAGCCAATCCGCTGGTGGTATGCTGACCTCGTTGTCCCAAGGTTGTTCGGTGAGGGGTGTGTCAAGTTTACGAGCACACCTTGACCTGAAATGTTTCTCTACTGTGGAGATATCGATTTCACAGCTATTACTGGAAACAATGCAATCGTTTTTGATAATATCCATGGCTCTTTTTTTTATCCTTGTCTAATACAACGAGCAGTTCTTCCTTTGATAACCTTTTGTTGTTGTTGTCTGTTGATCTGTTAGACTTATTTCGAAAGAAAGGACACAGTTCAGTTCTTAAGAAAAACATTGTTTGTTGAATGAATGCGGTGAGCGATTGTCGTTCGTTTTCGTTGTTTGATGTTGTGTCTTTCGCATGTTCTGGCGTTTCTTCTGGTGTTACGACAGGAAACTTTAGAAGGATTCTCTTGATAAATTTGAGAAATTCTATGCTGAATGGCTGGCCATCGGGTCTTAGATCTTGAAACTCGCCGTCTTTCACAAACACACTGCACAAAACAGACACGATTCGTAACCACCACACAGGGTTGGTGTCACGAGTGGAGTGAGTGCAATTAAGGGGACTGCTACAGAGCGGGTGTAGAGTAAGAAAGGCTCACAGTAGACAGCAAGTTAAGCGTGCTGTTGTGAGTAGTGGGGGCGGGGTCTGAAGGAGGCGAAAGCGCGGTATTACTATCACTGCAAGTTAGAAGGTCCTAGGGATCGGACCTGTGAATAAAAGCCCATCGGGCGGACATAAAGGGGAAGCAGTCGAGAAGACTAGTGAGAGTCTTTCCAGTTATGACTGGTATGTAGAACGTTGATTGATTATTATGATTGATGTATTATATTATATTCGTCTATTACCATGATGTGAATAAGTATATGTGAGGAATGTGGAAGTCCTTGATATTGAATATAGCAATGTGCGCCACGAGCGATAGATGAAAGTGAGTTCATGGATTTGTAGCGCGAGTGAGTAGTGTGTACTCCGATGGAAGTGTGTTACCGTAAGATGTGTGGTGAGTGAAAGGTGAACTAGGGTGTGTGCGTTTCATGGGTTGTAAGGAGAGGTGGAGTGAATAGAAATGGTAGGATATTATACCAATGTAATGTTATTCTTGTAGGTGTCGGGGACGGGCCGCAGAGCCACCTCGATGAGCACAGGGGATAGGCCAGCATAGGGCCGGAGGCCACACATAGGCCAGAAGTGAGGCTGTCAGTGTAGGACAGTGGAGGCACATAAAGTCGTGGCAGTCAGGCCACGGACAGGGACGTAGATAT
This sequence comes from Onchidella celtica, assembly GCA_963931925.1. Lineage (NCBI taxonomy): Eukaryota > Metazoa > Mollusca > Gastropoda > Systellommatophora > Onchidiidae > Onchidella > Onchidella celtica. The sequence continues at coordinate 2,487,486 of OZ007583.1, read as the reverse complement.
GAGAGTGAATGAGATACTATATTGTTGCCATGTTGATAGGCTGTGAACTGATACTATGTTGTTGCCATGTTGATGGCTATGGAAATAATAATGTGTTATTGCCCTGCTGAGGTGCTAGGGGAGTGTTAAGGTGTATGACAATAGGAAGGTGATATTGAGAGACTGCGGTGCCAGTAAATTATTAAGGGGCTATTAAGACCCTGAGGGGAGAGGCTGAGGCCGAAGTGCCTTTAGGAGTAACTACCGGATTGTGGATCCGAGGGAGAGTGTGTGTGAGAATAAGGCCGTAGTACGGCAGTCATTTCAATAATATAATGTATGTAATTGCGCTATTATATGTATAATTATGTTTAATAAATGTGTGAGTCTGATGGGTTGTTTTGTTAAGTGTTAAACTTGTTTGTTCGTGATTGTCGTCCTGTCATAAACTATTACATTTCCCAGTCTGGGATTTGTGACAGTTGGGATGGATAAATGTTTTCTTTACGTGGATAGGAGCCGTTGAAATAGTTTCTCTAAACCTGGCCTCAGCCTCAATAAAGCCATTCCAAGACTCTCGTTTGTCTACAAATCTAGACCATTGTTGTATGCTGTTCGTATCAAAGTCTATTAGGCCTACCGTACTGCCACTGCACTGTGTGGGTCTAGATCTAGATGTAAACAAACCGCTCCGGTTGGAATCCAAACGAATTTTTCCACTTGCAATGGCACTTTTTGTCAGAATCTTGATCTTTGTGACCAGCCCAGCACGCTGGTCATCCATTTCTGCGTTTTCGACGGCAGTGACGACGGGTATGAACAACAAAATCTGCAAAACGATCAGGAGCACACAAAGTGTGTCTGACCCGTCCGCAATCTTGACATACATACATACATACACACATACACACATACATACATACATACACACATACATACATACATACATACACACATACACCCATACAGGGTCTATATTTCCACTGAAATACATTACAATTGCATGTACTGATACAATATAAATAAACATTTCATCTGTGTGGAAATTGTGGCTGTGATAGGCTAGGAGTAGATGGAAGGCTGTCTGTGAAAGATGGGAACTCAAGAGTTGCACAGTAGGGCTTGTTCAGTAAGGTGTTAAAAATCAATAGCTTTGAAATGATGTTTACATCGCTGCTTCCATGCCTGGTATGATCCAATGATGGCGCTTAAGCTACAGTAGCTGCTTAGAAAGTTTGCCTCTGTTCTACTTACATCCAACTTCAGTAGCCCAGTTTTAAATTTCTGATGCACAATGCCCAAAGTTCCTACGATCAACACAATAACCTCACACTGATATCCTGTATTATTGATGTCAAGAGACAATGGGAAATACTTGTTGAATTTTTCTTGGTAACATGTGTTTATGTGTGCATCAAATGGAACTGATATTTCAACAAGTTTTGCTTTTTGCTGTTGGTGGTTTATGATGTTGATATCAGGTCTCGTGTGTGTTTGCTGGAACACGTCTGTATGTGATTGTTGGTCTGTGAGGAAATGACTCCGCTTAATCACAGTGTCCCTCATAACAGTCTTTTCTTTGTTAAAGCAGACAATTTTTTGCGTGAATAATGTCCACAATTCTGTTGTGCCTGCTCTGGTATATTTTCTGCTGTTTCGTGCAGCCGCTCAAGACGTGGGAGGCGGTTTCTGTCGGGTGGTTGCAGATCTTGCAGCTCTTGGTGTATGTCTGAGGGTAGTAGATAGATAAGAGGCTTCCACATTAAGAGCTGCAATCTGCCTCGACACACGAACGATCGTAACTTGTCATTTATTTTGTGGTTTGTCAAGGCTGCGGCAGAATGTTTATAGTCTGCTTTAGTGGCCTCTCTCACTATTCTGCCCTGTGAGGATTTGCTGACGAGGTCTTCATGGAATGCTCTGACCTTGAGTGTCTTGTAGGCCATGTAAAAGGCCTCAGCGGATCTGAACGATAATGTTGTTTCTTCGTCTGCCTGTATCTGCATAATGAAGTCGTGGCCTTGTTGTACTAGGCCGATGTTCTCACGATAACACATTTCGTGGAGAATGATCCAGTCTGATTTTGTCCAATTCACTTTGGAGTTTTTATTGACATTGCCTTTGCAATCAATTGCATAACCAGCAAAGTTCGGATGATCGTTGCTAGTTTCTTCCGCCTTGCGTTTCGACATATGGAGTTTTAAGGACCTTCTTGCTGTTTCTTTGACATACGGGTCGTCGTTATTAAGGAGAGACAGGTAGAAGGACATGTGTTTTGCGTAGTAGAGGACATGGGGGTTAAGCAAGCCAATGCCACCCATGGATCTTGGAGTGAAGAAGAATGCTCGTGTTGAAGACGAGTTTAAGCCTAGCCAGGTTCGTGCGGACCAGACTATTTTGTCCTCTAGGTGTTTCAAATTGGCCTCTGTGAAGTGCAGGTTTGGGAAGTAAAAAGTCAATTTTGACATGCACATCACGTTCACTGCCGAAAGTTTGGCTGATGTCGGTAGCACTGATTTGTCAATCTGGTCTATGGTTTTATCAAAGTCACTTATAATGCTATTCACCTGTTGTTGACCACTGGTGTTGGTAATGTTGATGTCATGCCCCAGGTAAGTATATTCCTTCACTTTGTGGTACATTGGAATAGGAGCATTCTGGATACTAAACTGACGGTTGCCAGTTGTGGATTTTTTGTTCCAGTTATTGCCTGTTCTGTGTCCATGAAGGACAGCGCATTTACGATGTTTCACTTCCATTTGTGCCATCTGCATAAAGTTATGTGTCTTATCAATCATGGTGGCCATTTCATTTGGGGAGGTAGCGCAACAGCATACATCATCAACGTAGCCCTGCACTGGTGTTAAGTTGGAAGCTGTAATTCCATCTGACTCATAGTCTGAATTTATCCATCTTAACCATTTGTCAATTCCTTGTTCGAAGGCTATAATTGACCAGGGGCAGCCCTGGATAACTCCTTTCTCCCTGTGGATTATTCTTGTTATCCCCCCTTTTGCTTTGACTTGGAAAGTTGACCCTTCATAGATATCTTTAGTTATGTCGACGACTGCTTGTGGATATTGCGCTTCTTGGAGTTGGTTAAGTATGAATGCGTGATTGATGCTGCCAAATGCATCATTAATGTCAATGAAACTTATGAACATCTGACTGCTGCTGTGTAAAAAGTTGGTGATTGTCGACTTTAAGCAGTGCACATGTTCTTGTAACCCATTTCGAGGTACTGATCCTTTTTGTCTCGTTGAAAGTCGCCCAGTTGCGACAATCCACTTCATTAATCGGGATTCAATGATTTTCATGAACAATTTATATGATGTTTGTAAGAGCGAAATGGGCCGCCAGTCGTCGATGTTATCGGGGTTGCCGTTCTTTTTCTGCACCAATGTTATTATTCCGTGTTTCCACTCTGGTGGTACACGGCGGTTTTCTAGGCATGTGTTAAACATGCGTGTGAGCACAGGTATAAGTTTTCTGCTCTATTGTTTCACTGTGTCATAAGTAACACCGTCTGCGCCTGGCGACTTTTTTCTAGGCAAGTTTTTAATTGTTGTGGATACCTCTTCTTCTGTAATTGGGTCGATGGGTAGATCCCATTGTGGCGATGGGGTGGACAAACCTATCCATGGTGGGGTTTGAGAGGTATCGGGTGGAGCTTGGCAGTGGGTTTTAAAGTGCTGCTCTATCTCATCGATATCGATGTTACATGCAGAAGAATGCTTTCTCTTGCCGCCGTTTTTGATAATCTCGATCGCTTCACGTTGCTTATATTGCCACAAGTTAATCAGTTCTTCCTTTTCTACAATGGACTCTTCCGTGCCAGCACAGTGTGAGCGGGTTCCCCGTCGAAAAAATGGCTGAATCTCTGACTTGACCGAACTTAGCATGTACTTTATCTTAGAATGAAGGGTAGTAGATTCGTCCTGTAGGTGGTCGGGTGCGGAATCAAGGGTTTCAGGGATTGTGAGAGGGAACTTAGATAGGATACGTATCACGTATCTCAGGAACTGGATATTGAAGGGTTGGCCGTCTGGCCTAGTTTCAACATATACATTGTCTCTTGAGAACACACTACACAATAGTCTAATGACTCGCCACCATTTACTAGGATCTTCATGCGTGTATGTTGGCTTGATGGTTATTGGCTTCGTGCTGATACTCTTCCTAAAGGCCTTCTCTTGACCAATAAATTCATCCCACTTCTCTGGATGGCCGAGAAATGGTTCCCAACTACTTGGGTCTAGAAGTGCTTCATTATTGAAGCTGTGTCCGCCATTTTTGTTGTTATTGTTAGTGTCACCTGCATACCTGATGTTTTCCATACGAATTTTCCCACTTTTCAACGCTTCCTTGAAGCTCATCTTCAGTCTGGTAACCAGACCAACTTTCCTGCCCACCTCAGCAGCATTATCGACGGCAGCTACGACGGATATATGGTCCATTATGACGAAAAGAACACACAGTGACAAAAGCCCCGCTGGCCCGTCCGCCATCTTGAACATACAGCTACATACATACAAACATGGGGGCAAGGTGGTCTAGAGGCAAGGTGCTCGCCTCTCATGCTAAGGGTCCCGGGTTCTAAACCCGGGCAGTGCAGGCATGTTGGAAATTGGATTTTTCTCATATTTTCAAGTCCCTGGTCCTATTGGGGGGTAGGATCGAGTACCTGGTCTTCTCGGATAAGGACGAAAAAATTCGGAGGGCCCGTGTGCACGTTGCGCACGTTAAAGATATTTTGGCAGTTGGAAATCGTAAAGAACAGGCCGAAAGGCCGCTGCCCGGGCAAAATTGAAAACTGAAATTAACAGATTAAAATTTATCCATATCACCCCCCCCCCCCCACCAGCAACAACAAAATTGTGAACTGCTGTGAGTTGTGAACTGCGCCTAACAGGCTGCGTTACAATTTGCTCTGAGATAGAGAGAGAGAGTGAGCGAGACAGGGAGAGAGAAAGAAGCAGTGCAGTGTGTTGAGCGCTTCGCAGGCAGCTCCATTCTGCTCTGTGGTTGACATGTTGTTTCTGTAAAGCGCATAGAGCATTTTAAATGGATATGCGCTATATAAATGCCATACATTATTATTATTATTACATACATACATACATACATACATACATACAACAAACAATTGATTACCCTTTCCCGGCTCAACTCCTCCTATCTCACCTCTGGACCTTAATTTATCACCCCCCCCCCCACACACACACACTCACAGAATGTCAGCGGCACACAGTCATGTAGACTAATTCAATGATTTCCACACACGGTGTTTGACATGCCCGGCGGCTCTAAAGATCACAGTTTTGGGGAGAATGGGAGAATGACCAGGAGGGAGAAAAGAGGCACAAACACAGATGTAACAAGTCTGTCCTTAAAACTCGACCTTTTTTGGTACATTAAAACAAATCGTTCTGGCATGCTGCCCGTCAGGTATTTTAGCTTGTCTAGTTTTTCCACTCCTGTCGGTGTAAGCCAAACCCCATCTGACCCACATCGCGACACTGGAGGGCACACCCGGGTCACGAACACAATGTCTTCTAAATGCCGTGCTAGGTCATGACGTTCAGTGAGTAAATTTTCACGACTTGTTAATTCTAACCAGCGTAATTTGTCCTTGAGCTGTTCTCGTGAACAGTTTGTTTGAAACACTTTTGCTTTAGAGATGGAAAGAAAGTGGGGCGAGATAGAATAAATGTATAGCTAGGAATGACAGAGCCGTTCTCGACCCCGTGATTTTGATTAACATAGATAAGGGGCGAGTAAAGGTAGTTTAGTTAGACGCTTAGCTGGCGTTCGGAAATTCATGCATAAGAGTAGAAAGCAGGGGGTTTGAAGATTTTAGTAGTTAATGTTTCGCATTTTAAATTTTGTCTAGACAGTAAAATGGACCTTGATTTTGGCGCAAGGCCATGACAAGCATAAATTAGTATTGCAGGCTGAGCTCCCAGCGGCTGCACCAATCAAATGTATGAATCTGGACGGAAGGTCGAGACATAGCTTTAGTATTTAAACCCGTGCAGAGCTTAGATAGTGGCCACATGTAGACAATCCATTTACGAGGTGGACGGCGATAGTCCTCAGCCAGATGAGAGACACAGAGACACAGTTGAGCAGTCCATATTGTGAGGAGCGCCTGATTTAAAGCTCCAGAGCCTAAGCTACTTGGTTTGATATAAACCCACAGCGTTTACATCCAGCGCTCTCACTCCCAGTGAGGGCCTCATGGTGAGAGTCCATACTAATTTGTAATGATGAAAGTGAACCGTTCTACTTACTTTTGAAGACAGTTTCAGAGCTACCGCCAGACAACGCATGGTTGTACAAGCATTCTCCATGGCGTGTCTAGAGGAAATGTCCATGTCATAACATGTCTCATTGAATTAATAGAATTTAAACTGTTATATCCGTCGCCACGTGCGCGGATTCTATTTGGCATATAACTCATATGACCTGCAAGTAGTTAGAGTGAATAAGTTAGTCTTTATAGAAAGCTGTAGTTTCATTATTTAGATCCAGTTGCCTTTGAATTGATATTTATATTTATAATTATATTTGTTACATTAATTCCTGTAATTAAACTGCCCTACAGTTCTGGTAAAAATCAAAGCAATTGATTTATTTAGTTTTTAGAGTGCAAGTATTTTTTTTGTGTGTTCGTCGATTGTGGGAGCGGACCTCGAAAGACTGTCAGTCGAATTCTCCCCATCTGACCCACATCGCGACACACACTCACAGAATGTCAGCGGCACACAGTCATGTAGACTAATTCAATGATTTCCACACACGGTGTTTGACATGCTCGGCGGCTCTAAAGGTCACAGTTTTGGGGAGAATGGGAGAATGACCAGGAGGGAGAAAAGAGGCACAAACACAGATGTAACGAGTCTGTCCTTAAAACTCGACCTTTTTTGGTACATTAAAACAAATCGTTCTGGCATGCTGCCCGTCAGGTATTTTAGCTTGTCTAGTTTTTCCACTTCTGTCGGTGTAAGTCAAACCAAGGCTGGCGTAGGCCCCAGATTGGTGGCTCGGCACTTGATTATTGTGCATCACATTAAAACACTACTCACCGCCCACGCCTTGGTCTGACTTAATCCTAAGCGTTTTGGCCCCTCACACTAGCCCTCACTTGTCATCCTTGTCAAAACGACCCTTGCAAGCTAAATCAGCAATTGAACCTACTGGGTCTATACCATGCCTAAGACGGTCTGGACTCCAAACCAAACAATACATAATTGTACCTAAAGAGAATATAGTTTTCTGTACAAAGCATTAACAGTTATCAACAGAGCATTATTATTCTTAAAGTGAGGTATCTTGAAAGAGCCTGACTTTCAAGGTGTAGGTGAGCACGAAGAACACGTTCTCAATGCCGGATTAAAGCATGAACTTTATGTGCTGCAGTCCTGCAGCCACCGTCAGCTGAGGGTCTCCAAAGATTAAGTGAAGGCATAAATATCCAAAACGTATTTAATGTTTTTTGCAGGCCGTTCTTCTTAAAACAAATAGGCTTAATATTACTTTAACGAAAATGTTGGTAGGTAATATATATAATAATTGATATGACACCATGTTGTAGGCGCTGAATGAACTGATTTCAAGAATCTCAAATTCATGGTTTTATTAAGTTATTACTGAGGCCCTCACGTTATCTGCCGCCCAGCGGCTCACAAAATCGCAATCCAGCCCAGGACTTTCGGATCACTATCTCAGGCTGTTTGATTTCAGCATGATATACACCTAAATCATTCAATAATTATTGCAAAAGATTCTATTCCATGGAGGCGACAATGAAATCAAAGACATCTTACCTGATCTTGTCTGTTGGAAAGTTATAATGATAGTGAAGTGCCAGTGAGAGAAAAGATGTTTCAGACACAGTTAGCGGCGCTGGTGGTTGAGAGAACCCTGGAGAGTAAGGTTCACGAAGCGGGTTTATTTATTGTAGTTGTCGACAGCCACTGAAAATTGTAGGTCAAAGAACGCATGAAGCCCGGGGAGCAAGGACGCGTTGGCTATGAAAGGACAAAATTAATTTTCTTGTGCACTATTTTCTGTCAATGAATGTCAGTAGCGACACAACAGCACTGAATGTCAAAACGTAAGTGGGGTTAGAAAATTCCTCCGATTCATCTGTCTATGGGGTGGTTCGAAAGTGCATTATACAGTCTTGTTGTAGCGATTGGCTTGTATGAGTTCTTGTTCTGGATCTCTGATTGTAGCATGAAACTGCACATGAATATGAAATACCTGTTTAGAAAAAGCAAAACAAAACAAAACAAAATCGTTATACTTGAAATGTTCTCATCGCTGTGCTATTTTAATAAAACAAAATTAATGAACTTTTGAAATATTCTCCTTCCCCTTAGTCTGTACAGAAATCATTAAATTTTTCTTCAAGGAGTTTATAATACACTGTTTGGCAAACGAATATACTTGTGCGGTTTCATGATGAAGTCAGTTACTGGCTAACTAAACTAACAGTACGACAGCCCCAGATGACCTTTCCTACTGAACCAATACCAGGCAATACAACACTGGAATTTCCATTCTCTCTCGAACTCCTGTCAGCCTGCAGGTCTGGGCGTGCCCACCAGTTCATTCTGTTTACTTAAGACACAAGTTTTCGTACAGGTGGTGGTGACCCTCGGGGGAGGGAGTGGGGGGGGGTGGGGAGGTCTGCAAGACATTCCGGAGAATGTCGAGAAAAAGAGAGAGAGAGGGGAGAGTAAAAGATAGGGAGAGAGTAAATTACTTGGCTGCTAGGGAGAGGAAGACCCTGGTGGTGTTGAGTTTGTTTGTGATCAGAATTTTGAAATGGGTCGCGTCGCAAAACCACTTTCAAGAATCCAAAACTTCAGGTTATGGTTACCTGGTATTTGACACATTCTGTCTTTGACTTGTCACTGATCCTAGGTGACGGTAAATTTGATTCAAAACGACATAGGTTCCCTCTCTCTCTCTCTCTCTGTCTCTCTCTCTCACTCTCTGCCTCTCTCTGTCTCTGTCTCTCTCTCTCTCTTTCTTTCTCTCTCTCTCTCTTTGTCTCTCTCTCTCTCAATCTTTCTCTCTCTCCCTCTCTCTTTCTCTCTATCTCTCTTTCTCTCTCTCCCTCTCTGTCTCTCTTTGTCTGTCTGTCTCTCTCTCTGTCTCTCTCTCTTTCTGACTCTCTCTCTCTCTCCCTCTCATCATTAATGTAATTACGTTTATATTTACAAGTTACTTGTCCTAACCGTGGTGAGACACTTCCTAACTTGACAAACACAAGTGAAAGCCTAAAGTTCCAGTTATGTATAATTTTTTCCTCCGTATTTTTTCTTTCCTTTCAGTGTTTGCCTTGACGGAGAGAGGACCTCATGAGAGGGGAGGGGGGCGATTAGTTTGGGGGACGAACGGACGGAGTTGCAGGGATGTAGGTCAAGGAATGGGGGGATTGAGCTGTTATAAAACATATCACGGCTGCCGAAAGATAGAAATATCAGCCTTTATGTCCTAGTTGTTTTGTTTTGTCATGGAGAGGGGTTAGCGCGCTGATCTGAATGGAGATCAGTTTGGGTCTTCCGTCTCGACAGGTATGTGTACCTCGAATGTAGGCACGCAGTTGCTGATGGCATGTTACTAGACAGTTATCCTTTGAGAGAAGATTTAATGAGCCCAGTGTAATTACAAACAGCATCCTGGCAATGTCTGGTCCACGCGACATGCTTTTATTATCATTTATTGATTGATTGATTTGTTTTTTTTTTTCCTTCTTTATGTATTTATTCACCTATTTAATTATCTATTATTATTATTATTATTATTACTAGTAACTGTCCCATTCTTCGAATGGTAAAAAACAAAGCTCACCAGTCCAGACCGAAAGGAATCAGCACAAAGACATTCATGTCGAGACACTTTGGGTCATCCACATAAAATCGGCGATCAATAGATAGATAGGATAGTATCACACTAGTATGCAGTGCGCAGTAGTGCGCACCGAGAATTTTTCATGGGTCCATGTGTTCGTAAAAATGAAGAATCGGAGGTAGTCAATTAGCGGCATAAAGCAACCCCAAACTCAAAAAAATACTTCCTCACCTTTTCAAGACTCCAAATCTGAAAAAGAACCTTTTGGGGGTCGAAGGGAGGGCACATGTAAAATGTCATGCAAACCCGAACTGTGTGAGCGGCAGTAGGTCTTATTAAAAATCACGTGGTTTTTTTAAATATTATTATTAGATCTACATTTTCCTTTCTTTGATTACTTTGAGCATTAGCTCTAGTTCGACCCTCGAGGCGTGAGAGGCCTAGATCTAGCCTATAATAAAAATATTTCCTTCCGAGCTTGAAGCGCACTCTAAATATTTCTACACAGATTTCTTGGTATGAATGAATGGCACTCATCTCATCTGTATAACAATATACTCGGTATCAAAGTTTTCTTGGCGTGGCTGGATCGTGAACTCTAGTTTACATTTCCGGTAAGAGGCGGAAATGACGAAATTGACGGAAGTACGTTATCACGTCGTATTCGCAATCATGAATTGATAACTGAAAATTATAACAGAATTTCTGGGAAAAGTAAAGAGTTTCGGGAAAAAATGAGCTCGACACGTACAGGCTTAATAAATTTTACATACGTGTGCCAAGTTTCATTTCTCTACGTTGCATAGTAAAAAAGCCTTTGCGGGAACAAAGTTGGGCCCAAGCTCCATTATGATATGATTATCATTATTAATTCCCAGGAGCACATGCTCACGAGAAAACTAGGGATTTCAAGGCAAGAATAGGCGGTTTGTGAAATGAAATAATTCTCGTTAGATGCTTGTGTTATGCACGTACATGATTGATTTTTTTGTACGTTTTTTTTGTTTTTAAATTTAAAATGATGTCCAATTGTCTACTGATATTTCGACTAATCCAGTCTGTCCCATCCGTGTTACCAGATCAATGGAAATCAATCTGAATTGTGTGGAATTTGAGCCACATGTCAAGGCCATATATGTACGACTGGCCATTTTAAGAGACGAGGGATGACCTCGTAAGGAAAAACGAAACAAAAACACAAACCTGACTGAGTTTCTGGAATGAACCATAATCCAAATCCGTGCCCAATGATCACAGTTCTCCTGCAAAGTAAAGCTTGATCATCTAGAACAGGCAGCCCAGGGACCGCAGGTGGGACTTTGCTCAACATGCAATTTTGGTGGACCAGAAATTTATTGCAAATTTCTATACATAATAATCCTTAAGGTGTAACATAATAATGACATACGTTTTAATATGTGTGGAAAGGAAACCTTAGTGAAGTCTTTAATTGTGCAAATGGAACACATGTTCCCAATTAAATAGCCCACAAAGGACAGAACCTGTGGATGTTCTATCTACTTTATACCAGCTGAGCTGTCGTGTATGCAATTTATGTCATTTCTAGAATGGCTTTAGTATGATGCCAGAGTATCCAACGCTCTGCATTCTCAGTTTTTTCAGGTCTGGACCTTACACTATGAAAAATTGTCCATGCCTGATCTAGAACTATCTGTCTACTGCACGATAAATGCATGGAGTGACTTTAGAAGGTCTCGTGAGCACGCGCACTGACGCATAATAAGCATTAACTTTTTTTTTTTTTTCATGAAGGGGGAAAAACTCCCTTCTGCGAAAAAACAACAACAACAAACAAACTTTATTCATTTTCTTTAAAGGTTTAGGTTGATATAAATTATAATTACCTTTGAAAAGTATTGAATGTACGGACGTTGTAGAGATGCCTTGGCTTTTTTTTTTTTTAGCATGTGGGATGAGGGGCCTACATATACACATTGAAATACATTCGTGTTTTGGCTTGTCGCCAAGCTTATTTTTGTTATCAAAAGGATGTTGGGGGGAGTGGAGGGAGAGGTGGGCAGAAGGTAGAAAGTTACAAATAATGAGAGTTACCTTGGTACATTCACGTTTGTAGCTTCCAGTTCGTGTGTCTGTTTCATATTATCTCGGTGTGGTGTGTATCCTGCTCGTGCCTTTGAAGTTCAATCACATGATATCTTCTAACCTTTTCCTTTCTTTCTGCCACCATGGCAGTTCACACATTCGGTGGTTTCCACAATGCAGCCTGGGGAGAGGTAGCATACATCAGACTGAATATATTTTTGTAGAGTTGATTACATCATTTTTTGATAAACCACAGAAAATCTATAAAATTATTGTGGGGTTACAGCAAGGCCGGAAGCAAAGACAAAATATGAAAGAAAAAATGTTGTGTGTAGCAAAGCCTTGGGTGAGAAATAATACAGAGACGATACAATGAAATGCAAAAGGGAAGGGAAAGACAAGTCGAGAGTTCGGTATATTCATCTTCTTCTGACAAAAAATTAAGATACCAAATTTAAAAAAAAAAAAAATACAACCAAAAAAAATGTAGAACGTTTAACAGGTGCTGGTACTTAACGTCTGCGAGTGCCAAACTTGGTTTTTCTGGCAGCTCAGCACGTCCGTCAAGGTAAAGGACCGTATTACATAAGAACAAAAACTATGCAGGAGACGGAGGAAGACATAATGTGTTGTCGTCCATGTTATTCTTTCTACAATTTCCAGCTTAAAGAAACTTTTGGTCATACAAAATGAATAAGAAAATACTGGCCTAGGGCTGGTTGTGGGGGTGGGGGATGAGGCAGAAACATGTATGTATCCAATTTATCCAATATCAGCTATGACTGTCGGCCTTCAGGGCTACACTTAACTTAGACTAGAGCCTGTGCTTTCCATTTGTGTCGTTATATTTAACATTAACGTTAAGTACGTCAACAAATTTGTGGAGGCGTCGGTGTATGTACTAATGTTGATGAGAAACGGCTAAAAATAGCAGTTTGCGAGTAGATTCCACTCCGTGTGATAGATGAAGTGGTATTCATCAAAGTAGCACACAGAAGCTTCAGTGAGAACAACGAATTGTAGGTTTTTTGGGCTGGGCAAGCAGCATAATTCTGTATTTGACTTTGTCACCAAGTAAATTATGTTTAATCTAAACAGATATCAGCACACATAATTATATAGTTTTAATGATGATTATTCAGATCTGTTACTTTCAGGGTGGTACAGATGACATCGTGATTTTTTTTGTTTGTTTGGACTAATGCATACAACGGCATCATGTTTGTGTAAAACTTTAAGCGAAGTGATCAATATTTAAAGTGAATGAGATATTTGAACTGTGAGGTAAGTCTATCTCCCCCACCCCCCCCCCCCCCCAGCACAGAACAAGAACTGTGGGTACGATGAAGGTACTGGTGCCTCACAGTTTTGACCAATTTCGTAGCTTGTAATATATAGCGAGAAGTATTACCTTGGCATGATTCACGAGCCAGCTGACTGATCAGAGGGCCAAATCTAAGAGATGGAACTTTTCATACTAAACAATTTGTGTTTTCCTATTAGTTTTTCCACGATACTTTTCAACAATCGTTCAGATTTTATAGGTCCTCTGAAAATGTTTACTTGAGCAAAATAGCGGCTTATGTAGATATGAAACTGAATCATGGTGTAAATCTTGTAACGTTGGGGTAAAATAATTTTTCCAAAAGAAAAACGTTTTAATACAAAATACTAATAATAGCAATAATGATCAATATAATTATAATATCAGCATTGTAATTAAAAGTAACTTTAAACCGGTGAAGACATCATGTATGCACCTCCCATTTTATTGTCAAATTCATGATTTCTTGCCCATTCCAAAAACTGATCAGCTTAGGGTAATGACTCTAACTCGAATTAAGGACAGATTACAAGGATTGTGATAAAATCGCATCATTCCATCACAGTGATCAAGAACAAAATTGCGACTTTGCAGGAACTTTTCAACTGTTGCTTACTATCTGAATTTCCTTGATCAGATTTTACTTTTCTACACGGACTTGATATTATTGTTGATTGTTATTTACATCATTACAAGGTAAATTCAATACGGCAGAGAATTTGTTGACAATCAAACTTTGTATCAATTTTGTATCACTTTATTGCTGGTTAGTAGGCCTACTTTGTTGTTTGTTGTTGTTGTTTTAACTTTTTTACTGTCCAGACTTAATGGTGTCTATGAGTAATTCTGTCTGTATCAGGAGTTGCTAGGAATACAAAAAGATGTAATCCTGCAGCCAATCCTGTTCTCTCCCCACCTTCTCCCCCTCCCTCCATTACTCAAACATCCCATAGCAACTGACAAACACATAAACGACACTGACCTCATTATTCCATTCTACCTAAATATCAATGATTTACAGATGTTTGAAAGAAACAACTCAAGGGAAGTGATACTAATACTTGGCTTGGTTGGCAGAAACTCTTTTTCAGAACAACAGTGCCAAGGTTCTTTCCCTTTTCTCTTAGTGATTCTCCTTGGAAACATTTCAAACTTACTTGTCTGCATAACACACACATTTGTATTACCATGTGGAAACTGGATAAGAACATTAATGACACGCGATAATTACGCAATTATTCAGCCACATGCTGAACAGGGGGACATAAAAATAGGGGAAACAACCGGGAAAGGAATTGAAATAAATAATTTATCTATCTAAATTTGTTTATTTCCCTTTACATCTCATTATTGAAAATTGTAACAACAACAAAGAAAAAAAACAGAAAACAAACACCAAAAAAAAATAAAAAATCTCCCAGTTGTCAAGGAATGCGCCCAGTTTTGTGCGCTTTTTAAAATGGATTCTGAAGTTAATAATAATAATAATAGAGATAATTTATAGCGCTTAATCAAAACGAGTTCGCTCTTGGCGCTTTACAGAAAGTCTTGTACTCCCGATTTGCATCTCTCTCGCTCTCTCTCTCTCTCTCCCTCTCTCTCTCTCTCTCTCTCTCTATCTCCTCTCTCTCTCTCTCTCTCTCTCTCACCCTCTCTCTCTCACCCACCCTACCTCTCTCTATGTCAAAGGAAATTGTAAGTTAATCCTCTAATATTCAGATCACTAAATTTGGAAGTATTCACCAAGTGTCCAGTGTACTCAGGTGTAAATGCCTAGAGCAAACGATCCTCCTAAAATAAAGACCTATAACACACTGTACATGTACACGAGAGCATAAAATATCAGTAAACATTTCTCACAATAATATTTATAATAATATGTTTCAATTATTTGTACTATTTTCTTTCAATTTCGTGGGTTACCAAAAAATGTGTAGCAGGCAGAATGTGACTTGGCACACGAAGTAGAGTCTATAGTTGTCAATGTTGAAATGAAAGATAGGATTTGAT
This sequence comes from Onchidella celtica, assembly GCA_963931925.1. Classification (NCBI taxonomy): domain Eukaryota; kingdom Metazoa; phylum Mollusca; class Gastropoda; order Systellommatophora; family Onchidiidae; genus Onchidella; species Onchidella celtica. The sequence goes on along the minus strand of OZ007583.1, from coordinate 2,472,242 downwards.
GACACTTCCATCCTGACGTGTATTACTTACTGCAGGTTGGTCGCCTGGTTGATAGTCAGAATTGTACCTCATTCAATGCATTCCAGGATCGAACAGCACCGTGTGCTCATTTCTTCATGATCGCTGATATTCAACGTTGGCATTGTGACAACAGGCAATCTCAAAGGATCGCTTGCGTTGCATCATCAAAAATGCCTGGTGGTGGTGCTTTCCAGGCTATTGCTTTACTGATGATATGGAAACTTTCCGGTCTCACCCCCCCCCCCCACTCAAAAAAAAATTCTACTGGCATAATATGGCATCCAGCTGAACCGAAGTCAGTAACCACTTGATAACCATATTTCAGGGCACTAACATTTTCTATACATGTGTACACAATGTATCTTTGCATAACTTTACATAAGAGCTAATTATACATTTGCATACATTTGAAAGCAATTCGCAGTTAAGGGTAACAACCGCACAGAGAGCATCTAAATGTATAATAATTGGTGATAGGTTACCAAAAAACTCTGAAATGTATTGCATAATGTTGGCTATTCTTATAATTACAGTTTGGTGGACGAGAAGCTTGCCTGCCTATCATTCAAACAAATAGAGGATATTTAGAAATTCCTAACTTATATTTTGGGGGAAATCATGTTACAATTGATAAAGTAAAACAAAAATATTTGTGGCATCTTCCAAAGACACCTGAAGTACAAAAATAAATTGAGATTAGTCACTATAAACAGTCATCTTGAATAATTATTGATAATTTTCATTTTTTTTTTTTCTTCATTTATGTATAGAGTGTGGGCCCATAACATGCAGAATAATGAAAAAAAGATTGCAATATATATTATACTTATATTCCTTGTTTATATATTTGAAAGTAAGTGTGGATAGTATAGTATCAAAGATTTTTGGTAGAAACTCGATAAAGTAGTGAATATTTTCTTACCCCACCAGCATTAACATTTTTAAAATTTAGCTGTATTATCTAAGTTAAATTAGGGACATAAACGCATCTACATAGGTCAGCCTTTAGCTAATTACATCCGCCAGTTGTATAGTCCAGGGGGTTAATGGAATGAACATAGCAGAAACAAAAGTATAATATATTGTTTCAGTGTAAGATTCAGTGCCTGTTTTAAGATTTAGAGTTAGATAATGTCGAATTAGGACTCACAAATAATGTGTCTCAACCATGTTATTTTTCGAGTATCTTTAAATGGCTTCTGAAATAGAGGCCACTGTTGAAATGTCTTATATTCCATTTTAGTCAACACAATAACTATTCTTTTAGGAGTTACTCAGTTTGCCTTGAACTGTGACCTTGAAGACGGCTGGAAAGGTGTGTGTATGTAGTTGGAGAGGGGTGGCTGGTTCCTCTTTTCACACCATCCTCACATACCATCATCACACAATATCCCCACACACCATCCTCGCATACACATCCTCACGCACCATCTTCATCTCACCCTGCATTCTCTTCTTCTTCTCCACCCTAGGCACTCACCAACTGCAAGACAACCAGACATTTGACGACGTGAACCAATAAAATAGCCAGGAGCAAAGCAAAGAACATTGTACACTTGAGCAGGAATTTGACAGTTCAAAACAGGCTGAGTATCTTTGAAGGAAGTATTTATTGTGTTGGAATTTTAGGAGAAATAAAAACAAAACACAACAAAAAAGTCACAACCCATCAAATAAGACGGCTTGCAACTTTAATAACTCAAGACACATATTTTGCTGGAATGCGCTGTTGGGGCAAATTCCCGGTGGTTTCCCATATATGGAGCTTCTCCCACCAACTTTCCGTGGATGAAAAATGTCATGTAATCACATATTATGCCATAATCAGAGTTAAATTGGGCAAAAAAATTGGATCCTTATTATCATTCAATCGATTCCTAATGTAATTGAATGAGCCAGTCCGAAGTTAACCCTGGCGTTATTGATGGAGGTCTCATAATAACTATTTACCAACAATTAAATAGGAAAGGATTACAATACATGTATTATTAAAATAATGTCACAACGTCTCTAAACATTTCAACTCTCTATTGCGTTGCTGAAAAGATACTGGAGAAAGTAGGCCGTGGCATGGGACATGACTTCGTCTGCGTAGGAGAAAGGTGTATTAGGCAGGTTTCTGAAGCGTATCGTCATTGAGGCAGTGTTAGCACCCGTTAATAAATCGGATGAGGGTCTATTAATATGCTGTCAGCCTTGTATTGCTTGACACACCAAAACCTTTGACATTAACAACTGCCTGTGCAGTTGCCTTATGTGCAATGTGTATTCGAGCACGTAATAGAAATGTGAAGGGCCAGAATTAATATATGTAGACATGCCGAAAAGTGAGAAACTATGAAATGAATGGCGCAGAAAGATGTTCCGTTACGGCCAATTTTAAGATACGATGTTACGATGAGAATTACTATGTTATCCCAGGTTAATTTTCCTTGGAACGTAACATTAAGAGCAGATTTTACGAATTATCACATGAACAATGTCACAGCTTTACAATAGGCATAAGACATGAATAATACATGATACAGATATGATATACTTTTTTCCCGGCGAAGTGCGGGCGTTATTCTTTCTCTGCTCGGCCAAGCTATTGCTCCTGGATGACCTAGGAACTGATGAGGTTTTATTTTTGTTTGAGATAGTGGATGTTCTGGAAGTTATTGTGGAGAATTACTGAATAGCAGATTCTGACCTTCTAAAAATAATTATCGATTTTTAGATTACAACCTTGCGAGAACTTAATGAATGTAACATGCCCAATGGACTAACGTGTAATTATGGTGAGTTCTGTCCTTGAACACACTTCTAGATAATCGATTCCGCCAAAATATGCGTGTTTGAACAGAGTTAACAAAGGCTACATACAATAGTATTATTTCTATGTCTCTTTACTGTCGAGCTCATGTCTACTTTTGTCATCCCGCCCTGTAATCTCAGCTCGTGGGTGGACACAAAATCGTCTAATGAGTGTTTTATATGAATCAGTTTTGACCGATGTTATGTTGATATCATATTACATTCTTATTTCTACCCCAGGTATCCTATCCTACTGCCATAACATTTCCGCTGCGTGGAGGGACACAGGGGATGGGGGTATCCACAAACTATACACCGCACTCTTGATTTTGGGCTACATCTAATTTAACACCACCACGTCTTGTCACGTACACTTTCCATGCGCTTGGCGTCAAGTTTTATACTGAAAACATGTTTACAGAGCTGGGCCAATCTTTATTTTTTACCCAGCTCAAAGAATTCTCGTATGATTTTAAATGTATTGCTGATATCACCGATAGCATAGAGGGGTGTTACATTCTTGCGTTACTGTTATTTTTAATCGCATTCAATTTCACACAGTGAAAAATCGATATGCATGAATATCTGCCAACAACTTGCACAAAAGAGAAATCGTACAGACCCGCATCACTGCACAAACCATACTGCTGTCTCATGGTAAATGACAGAACACCCCAAAAGTCAACTTTTACTTGAGACACAAACAATGCTTCGTAATTCCCCCCAGCCTCAGCATTATTTTTCAATTTCCATCTTGCGTTGACCAAAAGAAACGATTGGTCACACAAAATTAAAACATTGAAAGATATAGCACTTTTCGTTTTATAAAACCATGTCAAAAAGACTTAGTGATTTTGATCCAAATTGACTTGTACGGCTATTTAACATAACACAGCAGCTTGGGGGACTGTAGGGAAAGAGGAAGTAAACTGGGCTAGTCTGACGCCATTTTGTCTGACTGGCAGCTTGTGTAGAACCTACGTCCTGCCTGACAACATTCTCCGTTACCACCGGTGAGTAGATGTTTATTTTAGAATTATAACTTTAATATCGCCTCACTTTTTCTTGTCTTTGTGTTAATGTGGATATGGGATCAACCTTATGCCAGTCTGTTAGTTTGTTAGCAAGTAAACACCGCTTAGCTGAACAGCAAAATCTATGCTGAAGAGAGTGATGGGATCTGTGTTAAGTGGGCAAGGCAAATGAATGAAGCCAGCCAAGGAAATGCATTTCACTAGATCATGCCACATAATCTGGCAACTAATGAGACCAATGCATATAGAGAGTAGCCCATTCAAATGTGAATAAGATAATAATTATTATAATATGTTCATAGAATGGGATTTGACGGGCTGATTCGTTTGTGTTTGTATAACAACAGTTTAGTCCATAAGGAAATCTAGTGCGAATCACGGGCAAATTACATTTCACAAAAAAGTATAAGACAAAAAAAAAAAAAACGAGAATAAACTAGAAGCAGTGATGGATATGTTATACGCATAAATCAGCGACCGGCCACACAAAGCTGTTGGGAATACAACTTCAGAGTGTTTTAATGACCGTTGATGTCTTGTATGAAAATTCCAAATTCATAAGAACACAACAGAATGAGACATAAATAATGTAATTGTCCCGACTGAAAAACAACCACAGACTGGGATAACCCATCTATAGGCACCCCCCTCCCCCGTCTCACCCTGCCCCAGGTTGTGCTCGAATTTCCAACAAAAGACAAGTAATTTCGTGCATGACCGTAAGGAAGGTACTCGTAGTTTTGATAGCTTTTGAGTTCAGGTTTTCAAAATCATGTCTATTCTCCAACTGGAAAGATTTGTGGGGTAATTTTGTCATGGATAATTAAATGAAAGTGTTCTAGCTTTAATAGTTTATGGTCGACATCCAATTGTTAAAATTTGTGTCACTTGTTGAGACTTCAACTATCACTTGCCCTTTCCCCCCTCATCCCTACACTCCCCAACCCCAAGTCTCCATGACAATATGGCAGGGTCAAAACAATAACAACCGGGTTTAAATTGCATGACTTCTTTTTTTTGTTTTCCAGAAAGGAAAGAGTTACTACCGTGACAGGTCACAGATAATAAACGAATGTCAGGTATTCCTGCAAGGCGGTCAGCCCCAAGGGGCTCAAGTAAGTAAACTCAAAAACCACAAACAAACTCACAATTTCCGTCATTAAAGGAACATGCGGACGCATGCCCTGGCGCCTTCAGGAGTGACGTGTTGCTGCAGTGGTGGAAGAGTGAATACATTTATCCTTTCAGTCTTCATCACAAGCAAAAATGTATTAGTAAGACATCAAGCTGCAAGGGTTTGCTAATTATGCATAAACTATTCATTCCATTTACAGATGTCCAACAATGAGTCAGATAACCGTTGAAATGCTTGAGATTGCCGGAATTTATTATTATTATTTATTTGTCTTCAGCATATTCAATGTAGGAGAGATTCCAGCAATTAACAGACTGTTAATTTTTTTCCATATTTTATTATCGTCATTTTGTTTTGCGATAAGTTATTCACCACACCAACAATAAACTAAAAAGCGATATTTGTTGTTTTTTTGTTTTTTTGTAGAAAAAACATTTATTGCTATGTGTTAATTTCATTAAACCATTTAGTTATGTATGTTAAATTCCAATATAACTAATTATTTTGTGCTATTGTAGTATCCACTAAAACTGTGTGTTTCTCTGCAGACACTGGTGAAAGTCAACTTAACCAAATGATAGAAGAAGTAAATCCCAAACTTGGACCGACTGACCCCTCTGTTTATGCCACAATCCAATTGATAGTTCGACGGTATGTGGTGCCAGCAAATATTGTTCCCATCATTATGAGCAACAACAGCGATGCATTGTCCCCCTCAGATCAGGTGAGAACAAAATATGGTGATGTTAGGATGGGGCAGTCTGGAGATGTTGTCATCTTCCTTCACACAATGTCCAGTTCTGCAGAAGTTGTTTAGACAAGAAGGAAACCTCATCCCAATATGAACTTCCAAGACAAACCGGATGAAAACATTGTCGATATAAGGATAAGCAACATAAAGTGTTCTTTATACTTGAAGATTATGTACGTTTTACCTCTCAAATTTTAAGTGTAAATTGTCAATGCTCTAACATTTAAATTTTTTTATTTATTTTACTTTTTTTTTGGGGGGGGGGGTATTTAGTTATCACAAGCCTGAAGCCCGCCAGAATTCATTTGGGGCGGTGTTTTCCAGTACCGGTACAGTGGTTTTTACCGAGGTCATTACAGACTAAAATATCGGTATCCTGAATTGTAAATAGTTTAATATGTTAAAGAAGGCAGTTTTGTCATTTGCACGAAACGGTAGATTTTGATTTCCCACATGAATTAAATTTTACGCCAGCAAACGTAAATATGTTTTAACTATTTCTCTTCATGTTGAGAATTACTGGCGTTTGGTGTATCACAAGAGTATCCAATTCTTGTTGGGTGGTCAAGGCTACAAAACTACCCCCTTTCTGAAAGATGAAACGTCAGATGTAACCTATCTACGCCCCCACCAACATACACAAAGATCACACACACATACACACAGACATGTCATCAAGACGATGCACCAGATATTGGGGATGGGTGGGTGGTGGGGGGTCTTTTGCGTAAATGGTTGTTTCCCTTCTTGATCAAACAGTGATCTAAATTATGTGGGGGTGGGAGAGCAGCATATGGTACAGATACGACTCAGATTACAGTGGCAACGTTAAAGGTTGGATGTAACGGTTAGCAATGATGTAGAAATAGGAGTGTTATGTCTATTCGAAACATTCCCGGGTTGAAGATCGCTATTATGTACATTAATTATACCGGTAGTCAATTTTTATATGTCAGGCCAGAGTTTTCTGCTATTGTATAACAGTACACAATACAGCCTGCTACTGTCACCCCCACTGTCTTGTGGGTCATCTCGGGAGAGAGGAAGACTAGGGGAAGGTAACCCTGAATACAAATACCACACTGCCTTGTGTGTTGCTATGATAGCAAAGGCTATGGGAGTAAACCCAGACAGAAAATCAGGAGTGGAGACCCGAAGGTGGTTGTCAGGGAGAACTGCATCAAACTGGCTTCCAGCATCTCCTGCAGCCGGACTAGTTCCAAATGTATTGACCTGGTCTCTCCCTTGGGTTTAACTAGAATGGCAGAGAGAGGGGTGGTGCCTCTGGGCAAAGCACCATCTCTTAAAAATAGCCCAGGCAAGGCAGCAAAACGAGGAGGCGTTTGCTCGGGCTTGGCAAGCGTCTGTCTCTCCTCTATAAGCCCACCCATTTCCGATTTGGAGAGGACACTCCAGCCATCCGTTACGGATGGGCACAACACGGGAGGTGGCAGTTACCGGCGATAAGCTCAATCCATTTGGCGTACGGATGAGCGCCAGGGGTCCCCTCTGTCGGTGGGAGCGGCTTTTCAGCTGCATTGATCAACTACCGCCCGCCGTAACCTGGGCAGCCCCCAGGCAGTTGGGTGTTGTTCCGCCACGTCAGCCTGCTTCATAAGGTGGTTGGAGCTAGACCAAAAGTCAAAAAGCTGACGTAAAGTGTGCACCTGGCAAAAACAGAAAAATACTAAAACTTGGTACCTGGAACGTCAGAACAATGCGCCCAGGCTTGCAACAGCAAGATCTCACTGATATTGACTCCATCAGGAAATCCCAAATTATTGATCGAGAACTTCAGCTACTAAACATCGACATCGCTGCCCTTCAAGAAACTCGACTTCCCGACTCCGGGTCAGTCAAAGAAGAAAACTACACCTTCTTCTGGCAGGGCCTTAGCAACGAACAGCCGAGAATCCACGGCGTGGGCTTCGCCGTAAAAAACTCCCTTATCAATTCGATCGCAACTCCAATTGGAGTGTCAGAACGCATCATGACACTCAGACTGAACACCCGGTCTGGTTTTACCAACATTATCTGTGTCTATGCCCCAACACTTACCTCCTCTGACGAAACCAAAGACATTTTCTACGAGGCATTGCAGAGGACTCTCCACAACATCCCTCTCACCGAAGGCCTGCTAATCCTGGGTGACTTTAACGCTCGAGTGGGAGCAGATCACTCCGCATGGCCAAAGTGCATTGGGCACTTCGGCATTGGCAACATCAACGAAAACGGGCAGCGTCTTCTGGAGCTATGCTCCGTAAACTCATTATGTGTTACAAACACGTACTTTGACCTTAAGAGATGCCAAAGAACATCATGGCGCCATCCCAGGTCTGGCCATTGGCATCAATTAGATCTTATTCTCTCAAGGAGGAAGAGTTTGGGCTGTATAAAAATAACTCGTTCCCTCCACAGTGCTGACTGTGACACCGACCATGCACTGGTAGTCAGCAAAATCAAAATTTCGGCCAAGAAAATATACAGATCAAAAGCCCCTTCAATCCCTAAGATCAATGTAACAGCAATCAGAGATGAATCAAATAGAAAGTCATTTGAAAAGTTATTTGCTGAAAGCATGGATAATGTCACCCAATGTGACTCGGTAGATGAAACATGGAACACTCTCAGTTCAAAAATTCATGACTGTGCCATCAAGTCTTTTGGACAGCATAAAGTTTCAAACAACGACTGGGTAGCCCAGAACAGCGAAATTCTCCTACCTCTCATTGAGCAAAAGAAATCTGCTTTCAATGAGTATAACAAAAATTGCAATCAGAGTACAAAAACTTGTTTGAAAAATGCAAAAGCTAAACTTCAGCTGGAGGTAAGACGTTGCGCCAACAAATACTGGACAGACTTGTGTAACAGCATACAAGAGGCAAATGAAAAGGGAGATATGAAAACCGCCTTTAGTCAGATGAAAGTAGCTCTTGGGCCAATCATCACCAAAAGCGCCCCACTTAAGTCTGTAAATGGTGAACCCATCACAGATAAAAATGAACAACTGAATAGGTGGGTAGAGCATTACTCTCTGTTGTATTCAACTGAGAAAAATATTCCACCAGATTTTGAGGAACACCTCCAAAAACTGCCAATAATGGCCGAACTTGACGCTGAACCTTCCTTAGTCGAGCTTTCCAATGCAATCGACCACCTGTCTGCTGGAAAAGCCACAGGAAGTGACAACATTCCTGCAGAGGTATTAAAAGACCTAAAAGGCCCACTATTACCACACCTGTATAATCTGTTACTGCAGTGTTGGAAAGAAGGCGTGATACCACATGATATGAGAGACGCCAAAATTGTCACACTTTACAAGAACAAAGGAGACAAAGGCGACTGCAACAACTATCGAGGCATATCCCTCCTCAGCATTACTGGAAAGGCTTTTGCTCGCGCCATCCTCTGCCGCCTTCAACAACTGGCGGAAAAAGTCTTACCAGAAACAAAATGTGGCTTTCGAAGCAAACGATCAACTATTGACATGATATTTGCACTTCGGCAAATCCAAGAAAAATGTAAAGAACAAAACAGGCCGCTTATAACATGCTTTGTGGACCTAACAAAGGCTTTCGACACCGTAAGCCGATCTGGCCTGTATGCAGTCCTTAAATCCATAGGCTGTCCACCAACATTGCTAAAACTTATTATATCCTTCCACACTGACATGAGGGCATTTGTCAACTTTGAGGGCTGCACATCCAATTCATTTGCTGTAAACAGCGGTGTGAAGCAGGGATGTGTTCTTGCTCCTACCTTATTTGGTATATATTTTGCAGCCCTACTCAAGAATGCCTTTGGTCAATGTTCAGGTGGAGTACTTATTAACACCAGAGTGGACGGCTCCATTTTTAATGTTGCCAGACTAAAAGCAAAATCTCGTACAGAGCATGTTATGTTACAAGAGCTCCTCTTCGCAGATGATGCTGCAATCGTGGCCCACGATGAAACCACGCTCCAGGCTCTCATCAACAGCCTTGCCAAAGCCTGTGACAAATTCATGCTAAAGATCAGTGTCTCAAAAACTGTAGTTTTGACACAAGGCTTGAGAAACCCCAACCCAATCATGCTGAATGGCTCTCCTCTGGAGCAAGTGGGAAAATTCTGCTACCTAGGCTCAACCATCAGTGGTAGCACAGACATAACAACTGAAATAAATGCCAGAATAGGAAAGGCGGCCACAGCTTTTGGCACACTCTCAAAAAGGGTGTGGAACAATAGCAAGCTGACCATCAAAATAAAGGTACTCGTGTACCAAACTTGCCTCCTGAGCACCCTGCTGTATGGCTCAGAGACATGGACCACCTACTCCAAACATGAAAGATCCCTCAACTCCTTCCACCTGCGCTGCCTACGCAAAATTCTCAAGATCAAGTGGCAAGACAGAATCTCAAATATCGAAGTTCTGAGCCGAGCCAACATTCCATCAACTCAGGCTCTCCTAGGCAAAAAAAGACTGCGGTGGCTTGGACATCTCCACCGTATGGAAAATGATCGCATCCCCAGACAAATTCTCTACGGGGAACTTGCTACTGGCAACCGACCCAGAGGTAGGCCACATCTGCGATTCAAAGACACTTGCAAGGTCACGATGAAAGCATTCAACATCGACCCCAATGAATGGGAGAAACTTGCAAATGATCGAAGCAGATGGAGACAAAAATTGCGCAGTGGCACGCTCGCAATAGACTTCAAGGCAAAAGAAACATACCTGACAAAACGACAGAGGCGGAATGAAAACACTCGCCAAAGTGAACCCAAAAGACTGACCTGCAATCACTGCCATCGCACTCTCGGGTCAAACATTGGTAGAATAAGCCACGAGAGAAGCTGTCAGTCAAAGTGAAAGTGAATATTCTAGCTGCTAAGACCGTCTGTAAAGACGCTAAAGGCCATATATAGTCAATTTTTATGTATTGTATACGTAAATAGTGGAAACACAGTAATTATGTAGGTGTTTAATTGTGAGTGTGCTGGACGTTAGTGATTTATGGGCACCTGTATACTACATTAAATGGCGGCGTTTTGTTTTGTTTTTGCCTAGCAACAAATTCGACAAGATGCCCGTAATCACGGTGATATGGAAGGGGCCATAACTCTATTTAATCGACTTGTGCAACACGAAGGATGGTTTGTTTCCCTTAACACCGCCCTGCGTGATCCAGAGGTGAAACTGGGGCATGTGGCGGATCTGATTGAAGGTGTAGCTGCTGGTGAGTTTATGATCTAAATACTTTATCGTATTCTATTTTATACTGAAAGTTAGAGGAAGATAATTATGATTATCATGCTGTTATTGTAAGTTACTATAAATGTGGGAAATGCTGCACGTTTTCTCAAATTCATTAATTTATTTGAATGATTACAGAACGTTTTAATGTTTCTTGATCCGTACAGCAGATTATGTGTTTATATATATTTTCAAATTTATTTCATTTTCAATCAGTTTTTATCTTATTATAATTATTGTAAAGGTGTTCACTTCACGTTATATCTGTTTGTGGTAAGAAATACTAAAATGTCGGTCACATTCAGGTCCAGGTTGGCCAAATTAATTTTTAGAATACACATCATCCACGGTCATGTCAGGAAAAAGTTATGATAAATTACACTCAAAATCCTTAACTAGACAGAGTTATTCCCCATGGCACGAGCCCCAAAGCCTCCAGAAGCGCGCAGCAGAACTAGGGCGTTAGAGGGACACTATTTTGAATTTCGCCATTTCGGTTGGAACACGTTCATTGAAATTTATGTTATTGAGCTGCTTTGGCGATCCTAGTTCTTGTTTGTTCCATCTGTGATCTATTTTCTGAAAAACTCAACATCGTTTAGCATTTGTTTGACACTTCTTTAAAATGCCTCGTTACACTTATCAAGCTGACGTATCGCTTTTGATTAATTCTAACTCCCTATCGTCAAATTAGAAAGGAAGTACGGCCTCCAATAATCATGAAAGCCTTTCTAACCGCTGAGCATTAAATTCTTCAGAACATCATATTACACATAGAAAGTTGTAAATGTGTACGCGGTTATATTTTAAAAGGAAGGTCTTGAAGTTTGCAATCTTTTTTAATGCTTTCATTGATTTTGAGCCATGTCTACGTTGAATCGAGGAAACTCTTCCAACATGAATCAAAAGGTGTGGCCGCCACTCTTGACATAATTATTGCTGGCCGAAAATCAGCTTCATCATAAGGTGTATATTTTGGCAAGGAATTGTGGTGTAACAAAAAAAAATCGCTTTGATATTAGTATTTTCTTCAAATCCAAGTCTCGTAAATGTGACCTAAAGCCAGATACACAGCTGCTCTTGGTACAAGTAATATTTACAAGAATTATCTTGTCCTGGACGGACAGTAATATTAAATCCGCAAACGTTTGTCGACAAATTGTACAAAAAGTGGACTTTGAACATACAAGAACTACGGTCGTGTTTTTGTTGTTGCTGCTCTCTGTGTGTGTTTGTTTTTTTGTTGTTGTTGCTGTTTGTTTGTTTGTTTTGGTTTCCCTCAATTTTATACATCACGGGGTTGCGTAACATGAGCGTTAATATGTCCTCGCGGGTACATTGAGACACAGCATATTATGCAAAATTAGACTGACCGAGAATGTGAAGATGCACAAGAACCCAAACCTTCAGATGCGTACCCATCCTTCTGTTGGGATTCTATGAACAGAATCAGGTGACCATTAACGACTGTGCTTGGATCGGTCCATCTTTACCTCCAAGTCATTTTCTTATTGTTGTTGGCCTCCTTCTGTCTTGAGAGACACTGGATTGTGAGCTCATGGCATGTCACTTCCAATCACTGCAGCGCCTTCTTTGACTTTACATTACGCTGCTTGAGCCGCAGGCTCTGTGACAATTGTTGCATTTGAAGGTCTTTGCATCAGACTCAACGATTATATTATTATCTGTCATCCACTGCTTACGTATTTTAGTACCAGAGAGTAATAAAAGCAGTGTACTATAACCATGCATAGTTGGTCTGATGGGCTAAGCTTGGAAAACGGGTTCTTTTGTATCAGTAGTGTCAGTGTACTGCTTCGATACGTCTTTTTTAGGATATCCGGATCAACATCAAATCTCTCGAAAACTGTCTGTTGCATTAATTATTTCAAATTTTACGAGGGCTCTTACTTCACACTAAATCTGCAGGGTCTGTTTTTATAATTTGTTAGATTTTAGCTCCATTCTGATTCTGTTTCTTTGGGCTTTGTAGGCAATCATAATTACATCATGTTTTCTGCAGAAAAAAAACAAAACAAAAACATTTCTACAGCGTAAATTGTGCGAAACGCCTAGTAATATCTAACACTGTGTCTTCCAAGGTGTGGCGCATGCATGGTTCGTCATGTTTTGTTTTTGTTTTTTTGTGGGGGGGGGGGGGGCGGGTGGGACATCAGAATGGGCCGGAGGGATTTTTCATAGAAATTGTAATTTCATAGTGTATTTTAATTTAACTGTGTGGACAAATTGTTGTTCGTTCATGTCTTGCTGGTGCTTAGTTCAGATTAAAACATCGAATGAAACAGACATTAATTAACATTTCGTTACAGAGTATAGATCTACATGCCGAATAAATTTAAATGTCTTTTAAATCGTTTTGTATAAATTTACTAAAATTATACTAACATTGCCCGATCATGGTGAGGCTCGCTTTTTATTTTTTTTTCTTGGAATTGGGGCGTGAAATGATGAAATAAATGTCGGGGAACACCAGTCTAATGTAATCGTGTACATGTGTAGTTTCCTACGTGGAGTATTGTTTGCCGAGTATTGACCAGTGAACACATTAGGCACATGTTAGTGCCTTGGAAAGTTTCACACCGTACAAAATTAATGTTTGTGTTTTTTTTTGTTTTTATTTTTTAATAATTCAGTCTAAGTATTATTATTGACAATGCTCAAAAAAACAAGCCCAAAATCAGGCTGCAGTCTGACAAATAAAAAAAATCAGTCCTTTAAGGCTTATAGTGAAATGTGTGCCCATGCAAAATTTCAAATAGATTATGAGCAGTTTTCGAGAAAATTGATCTTGCTTCCACCCTTTCTGAAGCT
>OZ007583.1:2248440-2453440 GCA_963931925.1 Onchidella celtica | reverse complement strand
TTGCCCAATTTGGACGTTGCTTATAGCCCTGCTGCAACCACACATTTTTTCTGTGTGTTTTAAAAAAAAAATAATATTTCATCAATTCATTGAGTGGGGTTTGCTATCAGAAATCTGGTGAATAATTTCCTCCCTACCTTGTCTGTTGGAACACGCGAGCAGCACGTTTCACTGGAGACATCCAGCTACACTCCAGCTCTCACCAGCGTTGATACAGTCAAAGAGATATTGTATCAGGATCTTGATCAGATTACAAGGTCCCCCCCCCCCCCTGCTTTTGACAAGTATAATATTATGGATGGTTTCAGCGGAAGGGCTGGGATAGACAGGACGAATTGAAAAGGCACATTGGAACCCCATGGTGTGGGAAAAGAGCTGAAACAAAAACATGAGAAATTTAAATTTAATTCACTTTTTCTACGCATGGATCAGAAACTCAAACTTTTTTTTGTTTTTTTTTAAAAATTGTACTCTGGATATGAAATAAATTGTGCGGTTGAAGTTATTGAATTGTAGATATTGATCTTAATAGCTTATCTCAAATATGCTGCAGAAATCAGCAGTTTACCTGACATGTCTTTGTGCAACAATGTTTTCCTGTAACTTCACAAAATGAGCCGTTAAAGAGAAAGGTGCCATTGAAAAGCACGAACAATAAGCACCAGCTAATTAAACTATGAAAAAAAAAAGGAAATCAGGGTTACTTATGCTGACTCATCAACATTTTTTTTGCTTCTTGTAGAAGTCCTGACTGTACTGCTTTTCCGGGCAATAGAGCTTGAGGAGACCCATTTGCCCGAAGAAAAAATGTTCTACTACTGTTACATAATGTGCGAGAACAAAATAACCGAGTACTGTTGTCGCGATGTGGGTTAGATGGGGAGAATTCGACTGACACTCTTTCGAGGTCCGCTCCCACAATCGACGAACACACAAAAAAAATACTTGCACTCTAAAAACTAAATAAATCAATTGCTTTGATTTTTACCAGAACTGTAGGGCAGTTTAATTACAGGAATTAATGTAACAAATATAATTATAAATATAAATATCAATTCAAAGGCAACTGAATCTAAATAATGAAACTACAGCTTTCTATAAAGACTAACTTATTCACTCTAACTACTTGCAGGTCATATGAGTTATATGCCAAATAGAATCCGCGCACGTGGCGACGGATATAACAGTTTAAATTCTATTAATTCAATGAGACATGTTATGATATGGACATTTCCTCTAGACACGCCATGGAGATTGCTTGTACAACCATGCGTTGTCTGGCGGTAGCTCTGAAACTGTGTTCAAAAGTAAGTAGAACGGTTCACTTTCATCATTACAAATTAGTATGGACTCTCACCATGAGGCCCTCACTGGGAGTGAGAGCGCTGGATGTAAACGCTGTGGGTTTATATCAAACCAAGTAGCTTAGGCTCTGGGGCTTTAAATCAGGCGCTCCTCACAATATGGACTGCTCAACTGCGTCTCTATGTCTCTCATCTGGCTGAGGACTATCGCCGTCCACCTCGTAAATGGATTATCTACATGTGGCCTCTATCTAAGCTCTGCACGGGTTTAAATACTAAAGCTATGTCTCGACCTTCCGTCCATATTCATACATCAGAAAAAAGGTGTTTCAAAACAAACTGTTCACGAGAACAGCTCAAGGACAAATTACGCTGGTTATAATCAACAAGATCGTAAAAATTAACTCACTGACGTCGTGACCTAGCACGGCATTTATGATCCTAATGTGATCATGACAACTGTGTCATTTCAAACAATAATCCCATGGTATGGGTATTCAATCTCGATATTGAAAAAAAAAAAAACCGGTTGGACAGCAATAATTATTATTGCTACGTTCACACTGTACGTCTCCACCACTTCCCATGTGAATACTGACTACATTTCCTCTGACTAAAGGCACGGGCAGTGAACTTTGACGATTACAATAATTTTGTCTCTTAACTGAGCCAGAGAACGAGAGAATGCGAAACGGAGCACCAACGTCTCCTTTTTATACTCACAATCACCAGTGCTCTGATACATCTTCCTGCTTAAAAAAACTAGGCTCTACATGAATATTATTACCTTCATTGTACTTACAAAAGTAAGGCTATTTATGGCATACTAAACTGGCATTAATGAGATTATCTGTTCTTAGTGTCGGTGGCAACTTTTATCTAAATGTACTTTTTCTGAAGACAGTGAAGTTATAGTTTCAACTGTTTCATTTCCACAGTTTTTTTTTACAGAAGAAAACCAGAAGTTACGAGTCGATCTGGACAACCTCCAACGTCAGGTAAAACTTCATGAACAAATTCAAAACACATTCTTATGTTATTACTGTTGTGTTGTAAATGGTCCTGATGGCGGATTTACTCTACATCGACAATACACACAGCCATCTCCAGCTGAATGTATACACTCATAGATGGACACACGAGTGCGGGCATTCACACGCCATGTTGTGTACATAAATCCATGAAAAAAATACAGTAAAATCAACATGCCTCCCCTACCGTTGACACAAATAAATGTATTTCGGTTATTTTTGGCAGTTACATTACTGCAATCTTTTATTTATTTATTTATTTATTTATTTATTCTTATGTCGCCTTTTATACCACTATTGTGATTATGTGAAGCTGCTGTACCAATACGTGATTTTTTCAGTTATAAATTATATCAAAGTTACTAGAAAAGATAAGAAGAGACACTCCCTTCTTCGCACCATTATAAAATCGTGCACACAATTTGATCAGGGGGGGGGGGGGGAGTGCATAGCATGAAAAGAATGCTTGATATAATGATTAATTTATGATGCAAATATGTGACAGTGCTACTGCGACTAAAAAAACAAACGAAAAAAATAGCTATGGTTTTTCAACACGTTCCTTATGTCACAAATCCCAGACTGGGAGATGCGATGGTTATAACAGGACAACAATCACGAACGAACAAGTATAACACTTAACAGAACAACCCATCAGACTCACACATTTATTAAACATAAGATAAAGATAGAAATGCAATTACATACATACATTATATTCTTCAAGTTAGCTGCCGTCCACGGCCTTCTTCCGTAAGCACACTTCCTCGGGTCCACAACCCGGTAATTACTTCTAAAGACACCTCGGCCTCAGCCTCTCCACTCAGGGTCTTAATGACACACTAGTATTCTTTCACACCACAGTCTCTCAATAGCGCCTCCCTATGGCAATAACACCTTAGCCTCCTATAACACCTCACGTGGCCCTAGCACGTTAATACTTCAATTCACATGAATATCTCATTCGCACAGTAATACATCCATGTCACAGTAGTACATCTTAATAGCACATTCACAATCATATTGTTACAAATCTGATTCTGGGTGGTAGTGCCCTCTAGCTGTTATGAAGAGGGTCTTCTCAATGATGGAATTATGACTGCATTTTAAATCGAGAGGTATTTACTATTTACTCTTTCGTACCATGCCACACACTAAGAACAATCTGAATAAGTTTCATAAACAGACCTGCAGGGCCACAAATTTAATTACATTAATTACCCTAACAAATTTTGGTCTAGATCTATTACATAGTAAAGACAACATCAGCAGCATCAAATCTAACTTCAATAATATGTCACTAGAAGTCTTCTCTAGATTCCTATAATAGTATGATAATTCTGACTCACTAACAATTTAAGTATTAATTATCTATCTCTCAGATATAGTCTGCCTACTATCTATCAAGCAATATACTAATATCTCTGGCGACGATGTCATCTCAGCTATTTGTGCCTACCGCTTATAATGGATCAAGCTCGTCAATATAAACTGACGTAGTTAAGTCTATTGGATCTACTCTAGGATCGGCTGGCAATCCCCAGCCTCATCCAGACAAATCAATCCCAATTCACAGATGTGTATGCCAAACATTCATACTAGTGGCAAGTCAATATAAATCTTTGTCTTGCATTCTTGGGTAGCACTCCTAGCATATGCGGCAATCCTGTCCTACTGGATAAATTATGTTCAGCTCCTGGTTCATTGTTGAATCATCAAAGGACAAACACTTACACTTGGTCCCTGGTATTAGAAAAACCAGGGAACAGTAGACAATAGCAGTGGGCATATCTCATTCAAGCATATGGCTTCATTTCAATGTCTATAGTGGACTAGACATGAATCAAACAGTCTTATGATTCTTCAGGCAGAATCGTGCCGACGCCTGCACAGATTGGAATTTTCTGTATGGAGTAATGGACATAAGTATGGCTACACTTTTATACTGTGCAGACACCTGCAAATTACCGTCCAAATCCCTAGATTTGATTGGTGCATCCATGCGAGCTCATCTCGCACTATTAATATATTCTACGTGGGAGTTGGTCACGGCCTTGTACTAAAAACAGACAAGGTCAATTTAAAATGTCAAAACAATTACTGAAATCTTTAAACCCTCGTGCTTTCTACATTTTCTGTACGAATTTCTGAACGCGACTAAGCGTCTTAAACTATCTATCCTTATTCACCCCTTCTCTTCCCTTCTAAGTGTTCATCAAAATCACGGGGCCGAGAATTGCACTGTCACTCCTAACTTATCCATTTATTCTATCTCGCCCCACTTTCTCTCCATCTCTAAGAAAAAGTGTTTCAAAAACAAACTGTTCACGAGGACAGTTCAAGGACAAAATTACGCTGGTTATAATCAACGAGACCGTGAAAAATCAACTCCTTGCAAGTCCGTGACCCAGCACGGCATTTATATTACTTAAACCCTGACACATATATACATCCCTGTCTGTGGCCAGACTGCCACGACTCATGTGCCTCTACTGTCCTGCACCGACAGCTTCACTCCTGGCCTATGTCTGGCCTTCGGCCCTATGCTGGCCTATCCCCTGTGCTCACCGTAGGCGGCTCTTCGGCCCGACCCCGGCACCTACAAAAATAACATTACATTGGTATAATACCATACCATTTCTGATCACTTCACCCCTCATTACAACTCATAAAGCGTACACACAATAGTTCACATTTCACTCACCAAACATCTTACGGTAACACCTCCACCGTATTACACCCTACTCACTCTCGCTACAAATCCATGAAGCTAACTTCCATCTATCGCTCATGGCGCACATTGCTATATACAGTATCAAGGACTTCCACATTCCTCACATATACTTATTTACATCATGGTCGTAGACGAATATAATACATCAATCATAATTATCAATCATCGTTCCACCTACCAGTCATCACTGGAAACACTGTCACAATCTCCCGACTGTTCTCACTCACGTCCGTCCCCTGGGACCTTCTAACTTGCAGTGATAGTAATACAGCGCTCTCGCCTCATGCAGACCCCCCCCACTCACAACATGCACGCTTTCCATTACCCGTGGGCCGTGGGTTAACTTTACTCTACCCCCATCTCCCGTAACTACTGATCCCAGCTCACCTGCTCGTGACACCTTATTTTGGCTTTGTAAAATCGCACCAAGATGACTGTCAACGAGTGAGCGTGAGCAATACCTACATAAAAATGACCTACCAATGCCCCTAGCATATATAATACCCAAATCAGGGGAAAATACGGGGATCAATATGCCCTGCCTATGCATATATGTATCACATCATCAATAACTAACTAAACACAATACCTAATACAGAATCAAAACCAATCAATCTATCAACCATTCTTCATATAATATTTATAATGTCAATATTTTAAAGTCGACGACTCGTTCACACAGATCCTGTCAATGTTCCTGTCCTCCGATGTATAAGCTCCTGAACTCTTCCCCTAGGCTCGACTTAGGTAGTCGGCGATATGATTGCTGGTTCCTGGAATTGGTTGAATAACGAAGGTATACGGCTGTAAAGCCAATGCCCATCTAGACAAGCGTGGGCTGGACGAACGATTCTTCGACAAAAACGTTAGTGGCTTGTGGTCCGTCTGGATACAGAATTCTCGTCCCATGAGATAACGTCCTAATTTCTGGACGGACCACACAATGGCAAGACACTCCCGCTCTATCACAGAATACTTTCTTTCTCTCTGCAATAACTTCCTACTGACATAACATACAGGATGTAAACATTCGTTCTTCTCCTGTAGAAGACAAGCGCCGACAACAGAGTCCGACGCATCCGTTCTGAGGATAAAATTAGATCGAAAATCGGGTAATATCAGAATGGGTTACGATGATAATGCTGTCACCAAATTATCAAATGCTGTCTGACATTCAGACGTCCACTGGACCTTATCGAGTTGTCCCTTCTTAGTAAGGTCAGTAAGAGAAGATGACAAGGAGGAAAAATTTGGAATGAACTTTCTGTAATAATTCAAAATTCCCACTAAGCTTCTGACTTGTTTCTTTGTTTTAGGGATTTTCAACCCTACTAATTTGTCAATTTTTGTTACTTCAGGTCTCTGAACACCTCTACCCACGATATGTCCTAAGAATACTATCTCTGGACATGCCAAATCCATCTTTGCGGGTTTAGCAGTTAACCCAAAATGACGCAATCGTTGAAAAATTACTGTTAATGTCTGAATATGTTCAGACCATGACGACGTATGACACGCTCCACTGGTTTCGTCTGAGCACACAGATACTCTGGTCTCTCATAAAATCTCTGTAGCATATTAACATGGAATACATTAATTGATCCATCAATCTGGATAGCGTAATCTACCTTCGAAACAACTCGCTCAATAGCATAAGGACCTTTCCATGTCATCAATAACTTATTATTATCCGTATGCAATAACAATAGAACCTTGTCTCCTGGCTTAAAAATTCTCAGTTTGGATCCTCTATCTTTATAGTTCTTTGCTCTTGCTGAAGCGATACTAGACGCTTCTTCCGCAATATTCTGAAGAGGAGCCTGGGGCGTACGACCCTTATGCGTCGTCTTTTGGCACGCACTGCACGTCTTACAATACACTCGTACATCTCTGTGGATGGATGGCCAGAAAAAATTCTTAAGAACCCTTTCTTTGGTTCTAGCTATACCCATATGACCCGCTAATGGGACATCATGTGCCAAATGCAATACTGTTGCGATTAGCAACGCTGGCACAACGACCTGCTTAAAAACGGAAGCCACCGTAACATACTTACGGAACAGAATGCCCGCCTGGATAACAAAGGAGGACGACCCGTTCTTATATTTCCTTGTTTTCTCCGTTCGCGCCTCCCCAAAACATGGACTCAATGATGGATCCTCCTTTTGCAATCTCGCCAAGCGCTCTGGTGTGATATCCAGGTTGACTGCTGGCGTTGCCAAAGGTCTAATCTTATTCCTATCACCTACCTGTCGACGTGTCTCGACTGCGGAACAAAAGTCAATACCTTTTAATTGTGACCATGCCTGCACATTCTCCTCGGAAGGGGAAACTACCCGAGATACATTACCAATGATGAGCTGGGCACCTGGAAAACAACCAACGACTGCTTCGACTTCCCCGCTAAGGAAAGGCGTATCTATCACTATCTTTGCCAATGGTAATTTCTCAATGGCCCCTGAAAATTGTATGCATGGGACAGTCTCAGCTGTAAGCTATGAACCCTGAATGCAGTCCCTATGCACCCCCACAACGGTAGATCCTGTATCTCGTAAAACCGAGACCGGTTCGTCCCCAACAAACCCCGGATAAACCCTAAGACCACCTCCTGTATGACATGAATTTATAACGGGGATCTTTCTCCCACAAGGTAAAACACCGGAAGATAATAACTTCTCACAACTGGGACACTTAGAATACTGTCCGCCTCCGTTGTCCGATGTAACACACGCGGCCGCATGATGATATTTATTTGGGGAACATGGAGTGGAGCTACCGTGATTACCATCCACGTTCGCCGTTATCCTACCTGCAGGACAATTTACCCTGATGTGACCTGCTCTTCCGCAGTTCCAACAATCCGCGGTCCTACAATCGCGTGAAAAATGACCTACGCGTCCGCAAGTCCAACATTCCGCTCCCTGTGCTCCGCTAGCCCTGGGTCCCCGTGACCCATCGCGACCGGTACTAAAGTCCCTATGCCGTCGGTCATCGGCAAAGGTCACAAATCGCCCTCGGCCATTACCGCGACCTAGCCCTCCTGCTCGGTCAAACTTACCGGATCCATATGCAGGTGATTGGTGATACCCCCTACGTTGCCCCTGGGCTTGCCCGTTATAGGCACCACGCTGACGCGACCTGTCCTTATGTCCTGTCGGCGACCCCTCAACCACGGCGACGTAACCAGCATCCTGTACGTACGCCCTCGCGACTGCTTTGGACGGATGTGCCGTACGGTATGCTTCCGCCAACTTTGACGCCTCCTGCACCGTCGCGGGTTCGTTTTCTTTGAGAAAAGCCACCAGATCTTTATGGCACGACGCGTATAGCTGGTCACGGATCACTAGGTCTTTTAATTTAGTAAAATCCGCGCCCACATGCGCCAAGTCTACCCAGTTTGCGAAATATTCTGTCAATCTCGCGACGAAGGCAGCAAAGTCCTCCCTGGTATCCGCACGTGCTCGCCTAAACTGCTCCCGGAAATATTCCTCGGTACGCGCAAATCGGCGAAGCAGCCAAGCCTTCAGCTTATCGTAATCTTGCACGTCTTCGCGCTGTAACTCTTTAAAGTAGGTTAACGCTCGCCCCTGCAATAAGGACGCCAGGTACGTGGACCATAATTGCTTATTGTCCCCCCATTGCAGTTGTGCATTAAGTTCAAACCTGTAAAGGAAGGTGTCTATATCGTCCTTCCGGTCGTCGAACGTAGGCAGCTTAATCCTAACGCCACCTTTGTTTTGCCCCTGCCGCTCAACTGTTTTTGTTGGGGCATTCTTCTTGCTTTCCAATTCTGCGATTCTTATTCGCGTCTCTCTCTCCTGTTGGTTATCCCTAGCTTCTATCTCCTTTAACTTTAACTCCCTTTCCTGCTGCTGAGCCTCTTTTTCCTTCTGCCGCTCTTGAGCCTCTTTTTCTCTCTCTCTATCCTTAGCACGCTCATCGCGCAATTCCGCCTGCTGCTCTTTAATCCAGCCGCGCAGCTTCTCTCCCTCAAGGCCAAGTTCCGTACCCAATTTCATGAGCTCACGGAGATCCGCCATTTCACGGACTTATTCTTATACAATTTGCAATACAATATACCGTCTATGTCCTTACTATACACGACGTATCCCGAGACCTGAAATTATGCCACTACAATAACAAGCCCTATTTTCAAATACACACCTAACTGAACACTTTATAGCACACTCTCTCTAACTAATTCTATGTTCTATAAAATGTATTGCACTATTAAATAACAAAAGGGAAAAGAAAAGACAAGAATGAGCAACTTCAGAAGATGGACCACACGGACATCAAAGACAACGAACCAGACTAGGACAAAGCTTCTAAAAAAAAACTATAATGGGAAAAAAAAATGCAACCTAACTACGCCGATTACACTACAAGGTACGAACAAGAACAGAGTCTGAAAAAAAGAACGTATCTACAGATAGGTAAGAAAGAGGGACAAGAGAATACGTCTTCCTGCAGAAACAGAGAAGATACGACGCTACAACTAAACAATAACAAAGCCGTACAGAACTGTTCACTGTGATGAACGAAGTTCCAAGTTTACCACACCCCCTTAAGAGGATAAACTAAGTTCACCACCGCAAACCCGCGCCACCGCCCGTATAATCTATAACGACAACAAAAACAGCAAAACAGAGAAAAAGACAGATCAAAGGGACAGCCCACAATCCAGGGCACAAAAATTTCAGTTTTACTTAACTTTCAACTTTTTGAGTCTAATTCCTCCCTTACACGGAGCTCTGGCTGCTTTTCTCCTCAGGCTGCACGCATACACACTGTCCCTCTGAAAAGTTTAAGTACACATTAGTACATATTTATAGCAATACATGCATCAATACATATTCATAAATATACATAAATTATACCATCATGAAATTTCCATTCATCCCACGAACAAAAGACAACAGCACGAATTCCTAGCACAACAGAAAAACAACTAGATATGACGAATAGACAATGTCAAAATGACCACAGGTAACTAAACGGACGAGTGTCACAACGGACGAGCCCCCAGTGTCACAAATCCCAGACTGGGAGATGCGATGGTCATAACAGGACAACAATCACGAACGAACAAGTATAACACTTAACAGAACAACCCATCAGACTCACACATTTATTAAACATAAGATAAAGATAGAAATGCAATTACATACATACATTATATTCTTCAAGTTAACTGCCGTCCACGGCCTTCTTCCGTAAGCACACTTCCTCGGGTCCACAACCCGGTAATTACTTCTAAAGACACCTCGGCCTCAGCCTCTCCACTCAGGGTCTTAATGACACACTAGTATTCTTTCACACCACAGTCTCTCAATAGCGCCTCCCTATGGCAATAACACCTTAGCCTCCTATAACACCTCACGTGGCCCTAGCACGTTAATACTTCAATTCACATGAATATCTCATTCGCACAGTAATACATCCATGTCACAGTAGTACATCTTAATAGCACATTCACAATCATATATACATCCCTGTCTGTGGCCAGACTGCCACGACTCATGTGCCTCTACTGTCCTGCACCGACAGCTTCACTCCTGGCCTATGTGTGGCCTTCGGCCCTATGCTGGCCTATCCCCTGTGCTCACCGTAGGCGGCTCTTCGGCCCGACCCCGGCACCTACAAAAATAACATTACATTGGTATAATACCATACCATTTCTAATCACTTCACCCCTCATTACAACTCATGAAGCGTACACACAATAGTTCACATTTCACTCACCAAACATCTTACGGTAACACCTCCACCGTATAACACCCTACTCACTCTCGCTACAAATCCATGAACTCAACTTCCATCTATCGCTCATGGCGCACATTGCTATATACAGTATCAAGGACTTCCACATTCCTCACATATACTTATTTACATCATGGTCGTAGACGAATATAATACATCAATCATAATTATCAATCATCGTTCCACCTACCAGTCATCACTGGAAAACACTGTCACAATCTCCCGACTGTTCTCACTCACGTCCGTCCCCTGGGACCTTCTAACTTGCAGTGATAGTAGTACAGCGCTCTCGCCTCATGCAGACCCCCCCCCCCACTCACAACATGCACGCTTTTCATTACCCGTGGGCCGTGGGTTAACTTTACTCGACCCCCTTCCCCCGTAACTACTGATCCCAGCTCACCTGCTCGTGACACCTTATTTTGGCTTTGTAAAATACGGCACTATTCATGACTTCCTCGCATTTCCTACTAGGTGGCGATGAGAAATGTGTTCACGCTAAATGCGCTAGCTGCTTATCCCATTGTGTCTAGAATCTTTAGATCTAGTTATATTGAGTCAGCTCAGTGACGTACGCAATATACTAAACTAGGCACCCCCTTGATACGAGGCAAGCAAAGTGAAACCAATCGTGGAGCAGGGCCGCTGTTGTCTTATAATGAAAAAAAAACAAAAAGAAACAACGCAGCGCTATAGGCGCAGAAAGGCCAGATGTAAGACAACAAATGTTGTATTTGAGAAGCTCTAAACACACAACTAATTTAAAAACGCATAGGCGTTCGGCCTCTGGAATGTAAAATAATATGACACATACAGACAGTGAATGAAAAGAAAAAAAAAGGGCTGGCTTATAAAACAAGTAAAAGTAAAAAAAAAATAAATGTAAATGGATATGGTTTCGAAGTGCGAATAATATGCATACGCGATTTTTGATTATACTGCTGTATTTTACTCATCCTCCCTATCTGCACCCTGCTTTCCTCTTCTCTCAAAAAAAAAAAAAAAACAGCAAGGAAAAAAAATTCACTGCTGCGAGGAAGAAATGCCCAGACCTGAAAAAATTACATGTGAAAGATATTTCTTTTTGCTATTATGTCTATTCCTGTGTGAAGTAAGGTAATTTTTGTAATAAATGAAAATAAGCCTAAAAATATCGAATAATGCTTTCTCCTCAACAATGATGGCCTCCCTCCTGCCTTTGTTTTGTTTCGACTTTAAACTTCTGGTTGCGTTTCAAAGTTTGCAGGCATGAGTTTCTGTGCTGTCTGTCTTATGCACGGGCCACGCTGGTGTTACGGTGCCAGTTGTGAGTTGTTTTCTAGCTAGATCTACATAACCTGTGTGCCGATTGTGCGTATTCTTTTCTACCGTTCTTTGAACGGGTCCTTACACTAATGTCTTAGATTCATACTACTCATGCACCACATCCTGTTGCTGTGTTGTTTTGGTTCACGTCTCTGATGTTTTTTCAGACCAGCTGTCACTTATACTCCTTTTTCCACACTGCTGTGTCTTCAAGTTCGTTACATAGGTCGCATTCTCAATTAGGCGTTTTTTGTTCTCTAAATACAGGAGATATCGAAGTTACGGAAAAAGAGTGATGACATTGATTTTCTTTTCACAATAATAAAAAAAAACAACAGCAAGTATTTGCATGTATAATATTTGATTTTCATTTTTATTTCTAACTAGCGACTGTCCCCTTCAATGAACAGGAATAAATAAAAGTAGTAAATCTGAAGCAAATTAGGAGTGATCAGATTCTCAGGCGATGTTTTGCCATATTGTAATGGCCACAGAGCCCTCCATGCACCTCGGCACTATGCTTCCGTGCCGTGCACAGTCTAACTTATCTGTAACATGTCTCAGGTCGAACGTATTTTAAAATTGTGACTTAAAAAGCTTTACTAACCCCCTAGGTGATCTTGGTCATATGACATGAAACAAGCTATTATAATCCAGAGTATGAGAGTGTGGAAGTCTCAGAAGGCCAACAACAAAATAACACAAACTCACACATGATAACCTCAAAAAAAATATATTTCTGAATTAAAATGTTTTTGTCTTTTTTTTTTTCTTTCTGAAAAGGCATAGAATCTATAGATAGTAAAACACGGCCATTGTGTATGTGTTTGATGGTGACCTGGCAACCAGGTATTTCTGAGCAAACACTTAAGTAGATTTCTGTTAATTTCTCAACACGACCAAAAAAAAAAAAAAAACAGGACAAAATAAAGGCCACAACACAACTTCTTATTCAATACACTACAGCCTCAGCAACCCGCCCAATACAACCCGTATCCTCTTGTTGTCAAGATCCAGTCGGTTAACATAGGCGGGTGGAGAGGGGATGAATGGGGGTGAATGGGAAGGTAGTGAGTGAGTGAGTGAGTGAATAAATAATTTTAATCAGTCAGTTGGTAAGTCACTCAATCACACACTCACTCACTCATTCACTCACTCACTCACTCACTCACTCTCTCACTCACTCACTCACACACTCACTAATTTACTCATTTGTTTATTTATTTGTTCATTCATTTACAGACATAACCACACACCGCCGATGTACAAAATGACCAGTTATTTCACCAATGTATTCACCCCGTGGCGCATTCACACAATGACTCGTTCATGCATACCTTGACTGTTTTATCCGTGTATAATGAGTGTCAGCTTCATTCACTTATTTGTTCACTCTCTCAAATGCTCGTCCATTCATTGCTTCCTCCTTTCCCTCCATCCTTCTTTCATTCATTCATTCAATCAATAGTTGTTATAGAACATTTTTGTGTTTATTCTATCGTTCCTTTCATTCACCAGGTACCAGCCATGAAGAAAATTAACATTCTTTTGGTGGGCGGACTTGGACCCGAAATGAATGAAAATGGGCAATTTTATACTTTCGAAAAAGGCATTTGAATTTACGTTCCCGCACATAGGTCCGGCCATCATCCAAGACGACAATGGGAATATCAGCGTAGTTGCCATTCCTATTGACTTTTTTTTCTTTAATGTTCTTGCTCGGGTAAAAAGCATGGAGATAGGCATGTCCTTGAAAACAAAATGTTACGACGCTATACTGTGTTTCGCGGACTGCGTTGTGATTAAAATCGTCAAACAAATCTTTGGTGAGACTTCATTCACCAAGCACACTATTCTACTTATGACCTCCACTTATACGCCTTCTGATAAAGGCCAGACAAGTGATCTTAGTCAAATACGTCAGGAAGTGGACCAGAGAGTGCTGATGTTTGAGAACTTTTCAAAAGATGAACGTGATCAAGTGCTCGAGATGATAGACCAACTGACAGCCACCAAAGGTCGCTACACGACTGGCGATTTCCTTCATGCTCTTGAAACACGCCAGGAACTAAAGCAAAGACAGAAACTTGAGGAAAGTCGATCGTCTTGGAGTCTCTTTGGATGGTTCGGGTAATGTTAAAGATTTCAGAGAGCAGCAGCTGTTTCATGTTATATTTTCCCAAAGATTTGGCTGGCCCAGCCCAGTGATTGTAGTAGGTATTTAGGGCTGTATGGGACACTGGGGCTTTTTTCAAATATCAATACAATCAAAGGGTCATAATCAGGAGCAGAGCCAGTTCTAAGGTCGAGGGGGGCGGGGGGCCGAGCACATTTTTTTTATAAAAGACGCCAGAGCTCATACCATGTACTTGATATATTCATTCCATATTTTTATTTTGTCAAAATTCAAGGGAGATACACTTCAGAAGGAAGTAAATCACCTTTGTTAATAGTATTTTCTTTCTTTACATTTAAAACATATACAAGCATGTGATGTTTATGTTACATTTAAAACTTAAAATAATAATAAAAATTAAAAACAAAAACACTTTGACACTGTGCAAAGCAACTTCCCGTCTTACTCGGGGCGAGACGGCATGTGGTCCCCTAATCGGGACGAGGCGCTGCCGAATTAATTCATTGCCCTTCCAAGGCCACAAGGGAACTCAGGACTTCAAAAACTGCTGAAAAGGCGCTATGAGTGAAGAATGCATCCAAGAGAAGCGGCCGCTAGTTCTGTCCCCTGTCATAATTCGTCGTGTGTGACTTGTGCCTTGATGTACCAGTAAAGAGCAATACTTCTTTGTCTCCTTTAGCATGAGATTTTGTTTGGCTTAACTGTTAAATATTTATTCCGTTATCATGAGATGAAAACAAAAACAAAGGATGGATTTCAGGTGACGAGTGAAAAAAACATTCGTGTCGAGAATCACGCCCCCTCTCCTCCCCCCGACATGTACTGATGTATTAACGGACGCGTTTATTACATGTCAAGAGGAAGAATAAATGAACTTTCTTTTACAGAAATATGAATACATTTTAACTTTGTTTAGGATTAAAATGTTAGCGATTTCCCACCTTGCAACATGGACGTCAAGTTTGCACATAGGATTGACAGCGTTTCTACATAGGTCCGCTGGTTACGACATCATGTCTACGTTGGTTTGATGTAGGAAATCCTACTGCAATCCGACACCCATAGAAATCCATGTCTGGTTGACATAGAGACCCAGGATTTATTAGGAATTTCACATTACAGGTTGATGACAAACGTTATGTTAATGTAAAGTCGGTCATTTTGTTTTGATTGTTTAAAAAATGAATAAAAATGAAACGCTTTGCAAGCATCAGCGGTTGCCAGATGTTAATCCTTCTTGCCATGAAATGCGCGCCAAAGGAGAAGTCAAGCCAGTTATCAAGTATCCGCGGCGATCAACTGCTGAGCGAATTTGTCGTTGCTGTAGTGTGTTGTGTGAATGAAATGTCCCTCAGATCGGACAGGAAGCCTCATACAGGGAAAATAAACCTTCGTTGACCATTGACCAAATTGAAAATTGAAATTAATAGATTAAAATTTATCCATATCATCCCCCCCCCCTCCCCACCAGCAGCAACAAAATATATTATTCATTATTAAATATATATTGTTATTAATAAATATTCAAATATTATTTGAGTTGTGTGTTGTGAACTGATGCGAGTTGTGAACTGCTGTGAGTGTGAACTGTTGTGAGTTGTGAACTGCGCCTAACAGGCTGCGTTACAATTTGCTCTGAGATAGAGAGAGAGAGTGAGCGAGACAGGGAGAGAGAAAGAAGCAGTGCAGTGTGTTGAGCGCTTCGCAGGCAGCTCCATTCTGCTCTGTGGTTGACATGTTGTTTCTGTAAAAGCGCATAGAGCATTTTAAAATGGATATCCGCTATATAAATGCTATACATTATTATTATTATGTATTTTGTCGTTTCATGTGAAGCAGGTAGGCAGTTAAGAAGAAAGTTTGACATTCAGTGACCCACACAACATACGATGTATATCTTATAATGTAGAATGACGACATGCTGTGGCCTGCTTCTGATAAATATACTTGGGAACGCCTTTTCAAAACTTAATATACTTTTACAATACATTAATGATAGTGTAGAATGATAGAGCCTGTTTTGTTGTTTTATTATATATCAATCACTTTCATATTACATGTCCTATCCCCATTTGCTTTAAATGTCACCACCACTGTCTCAAATATAAACATAAGTAAATGTTTTTTCATCTTACTTTGGATGAAGAAAACTTTATTTGTTTGTTTGTTTTCTATTTTGTAATATTATAATTATGGAGATTTATTTAGTTGAATGTGATTTCATTACCTTTATTGGTGTTTTTTTTTAATGTTTGTATAAAAAGCTCCACTTTGAGAAATGTGGGCACCTTGGGAATAACATTAAAACACAAGAAGCTAATATTAAACGTCAATAACTTTACTTGGAAGGTCCCAGTTGTTGTTAAATAAAAAACAAAAAAAATGCACGAGCAGCAGCACGAGAAGTCCATTGTCTTTGCCCTAGTTTCATAACTGGTCGTTTTGTAAGACAAGTTAGCATTATACAAGAAAAAACAAATTGAGAAAATTGTGTCTAGAGATTGTTTGCCTTTGGCCAGTGCCTGGATCTCCTCATTCACATTCTGTTGGCTATGCTCATGTTTGTAAAGTATATGGATTGGAAACGAACCTTCTTACAATAGTTCGACAACAACCATTTTTGAAGTGTACGGTTTAATCAAACATTTCCAAAAGTGAGAGATAGCCCATGTCAATGTTCGAGGTGAGTAAGGTCTTGGGGATAATAGCGCATTCGACTAATCGAAAGGCCACTCACACTCGTCCAGGCACAATCATAATGATTAATAACACACTCGAATATATATATCAGGCCTGAAGGGCCATACTACTTTATTACTACGGATACAATAGGTATGATTGCAGATACAATAAATATGGTTGCAGATACAATAGATAGGATCGCAGAATACAATAAATATGGTTGCAGATACAATAGATAGGATTGCAGAATACAATAAATATGGTTGCAGATACAATAGATAGGATTGCAGATACAATAAATAGGACTGTCTTAATTAGTGGCTACATCAAAGCCCCGTTGTGGAAACTCCAGCTTGTCGCTATAACTGTAATTCAAAAGTTTTAATCTCACATGGGATACAACTAAGGCATTCAATATAACATGAGATACAATATCTACGTACTACGTCTACAAAAGATTATTTTTCTATGACTGACTTCAATACTTCTTTCCTTCCACACACACTATCATTCTATACACTGTATTAATCCTGTCTCTATTGTGAGGATTACCAGGTGGCTTTCCTACTACTCAGCTTCGTCACTGGGCTGATCTAGTAATTCCTGTCTCTATTGTGTGGACTTATGAATTGCCTACCATTATACGCTCGTAGCCAAGTACGAGCGTAGATCCAAAGGACACGGTTCGCACTTTTGGCCTAGTGCGACGAGGCGTTTATCAATTCTCTGGATGACGACACGGTCACTCCACTTCGACTTCACTTGTATCTATTCTGTCTGTGCTCGGCTCCTATTGTCAGGCCCTGGAGCTCGAGCCGAGAGGAACCTCACTGGATCGAATGATTTCCACAGCCGTTCTCTGCTTAAACAATGGCGACTTAAGCTTATATATCTCCAGCTAAACCCCGTGAAAGTTTCTTGTCTCACCTTCCGAAATCATGCCGGGTTCACGTGCCCCGTGCACTGCTTGCAAAACTCACCGCCTTAGGGCGTGAGTCCACTAACCTATAAAATCCCACCTTTTTATTCTAAGGGTCGGATCACCCTAACACTACTCACTGGATCCCAAAAATGAGATCATGACAGCCCACTTCAATTAACGAAATTACTATTTTATATTTTTCTTTTCACCGGGAGATATTTGCCATGACTTTTCAGATATTTTGTTTAGATCTCTGAAGTATGACACCGTTGTCAAAAATTGAATCTAATAATTAATAGTTATATATACTAAATCAAACTGGTCAGTGGAAAGAAGGATTTTAATGATTGATGTGGCTAAGAGTTTACGATAAAGCAATCAATCAATCAATTAGTCGATCGATCGATCAGTGAATAGATAGATAAATATATAAATAAATAAAAGGTAAATATAAACTTGGTATACTTGTATACTAGCAAGTAATATTATGTCCAGGTCTGAATCTGTGTTGACCATTAATTAATTAAGCGTTCTATTTAGTTTTTCCAAAGAGGTTATATATAGCTAGAGGTCAGACTAGCGCTACGCAAGTCTCCGCGTGGTGCCGTCGGTAGGTGAAGTAAAGATGGCGGCCAACTTAGGGCAAGCCTGCCTCGACCTAGGCAGTATGGCTAAAGTAAAGCCAACTTACGGCAAGCCTGCCTCGACCTAGACAGTACGGCTAAAGTAAACAACTCTAAGCCTAAAATAATACGCTCTTTCAGATTGTTTGAACGGAGATTACGGTAGTAATGAGCAGACTTAATTTGTGGATTGGGTGAACCACGAAAATGTAAAAAATGTAATATCACCAAAAGAAAAAAAACAAACATTAAGAATTATGACAAAATACAAAATGTACGGAAATGCTGGTGAATTTGAACCTCCATCTCTAAAGAGGAATGAACAAGACTAAAACACTGAGGCCTTCCGACAAAAACTACTTTCGTTAGCACTGGCCTTGACACAGTATTTGCAACCGCTTGCCGTAAGAAACGATGGCTGCCGGGCTTTCTATTTGCGGACATTTGACGTGACCGAATCTTACCTCTAGGTTTATTATAAACTCTTTGAGTTGTTCTTATTGTTCAAGCATAGCTCGTACTGTATTATTTTATTATATACTAGTATAAGGACCCGTTCAAAGAACGGGTTGCAATATCATCTTGCTGAGTAGATCTAGATCTAGTTACTCAGTCGGCACACAGATTATGTATCAAGGTAGAAAAGAACACGCACAATCGGCACACAGATTACGTAGATCTGGGTAGAAAATTACTCACAACTGGCACAGTAACATCCGCATGGCCCGTGCATAAGGCAGACGGCACAGAAACTTATGCCTTCAAACTTTGAAACGCAACCGGAAGTTTAAAGTCGAAACAAAACAAAGGCAGGAGGGAGGCCATCATTGTTGAGGAGAAAGCATTATTCGATATTTTTAGGCCAATTTTCATTTATTACAAAATTACGATACTTCGCTTTCATGTCAAAGGAATAGACATAGTAGTAAAAAGAAGTATCTTTCACGTGTACTTTTTTCAGGTCTGGGCATTTCTTCCTCGCAGGAGTGAATTTTTTTTCCTTGCTGTTTTTTTATATAGATTTGACTGTAATCGATATATCTGACATAATAAAGCCCTTCATGATTAAAACTGTATTGATCATTTTGTGTTTTTCTTCTTTAGTCATTAATTTCTGCACCATCTATGGTCTTCCCTTTGTAGGCTTTAGTCATCACCTTAAGGTTGTAGTTAGTTCACTATGTTGGGTCCAGCTCAAAAGATACTAACCTCTGCAGTTTACAGGTGAAGCCTCTGTATGTTGCACAATGTCCTATAAGTAAACAGTAGTACATATTTATAGGTCCACTCTACACAAGGTTTAGATTAACAGATGATCATTGCAATAACCTTAAAAATAAGCCTGAATTTGAAACTGATGAACACAACAGAAAATTATGATGAAACCACAATAGATATCATGAAATGATACCCAGAAAATCACATAATATGCAAGAATAAATTCCCTAAATGTATTAATGGCTTTCGTGTAATAATATACATCTACATGCAGGTAACTTATCTAGACAATCAGATTGGTCTCAGTCTTAGTAACTTTTTATAAACAAGGAGACAAAAATAAACTTTAAAAAAAAAAAAAAAAACAGACAGTACAGAAATAAGTACAAAGCCAACAGCATTTCTGTAATAAACAAAAATGTTAACTTTAGTCACTTACAAACACTGGCAAGCAAACAGAGCATGGGACACGCTGCAAAAATTACCACCCAAAAAGTTGAGGAACGATTCCCCAGAGAGTAATACGTTTTCCCATAGCTAAGCAACGCATACCTCAAAGATACATTGCAGGGCTAAGTGTGAGAATGGTGTGTTACCCCTTTGACATGCCCCTCTTTCACATTAACTTACGGACTTCGAGACATCTGTAGAAAACACTGGAAAAAATATTAACCCAATCTGACAAATACCACTTCTACCGCTTTTATGAATGTATGAAATAAATATAGAGCATAGAAATGGCGCTTCTTTTTTTTTTTGTATCCAGCTTTTGTCTTCACCCTTCGAACTTTTTAAATGTAAACACCGAAAGAATAGAGGGTGTCTTTGATGATCAGATAATGTTATGTTCCTCACCTCCTTTGGTCTGTTCATACAATTTCACTTCTTCCATCTTTGAAGTTATAGGTAGCGGAGAACAATATTCTATACTTGCTAATCTGTTTACAAATTGCGCACATCTCAATTACTTCCACAACAAACAAAACAACAAGAACAGCAAAACACAATGGATTTTGCGTCCCAATTATTGACTTGTGCAGATAAAACATAAATACATTGCAATACATCAGTCACAGTTGTCAGTCACACTTACCATTCACGTCAGTCATCTCTGTATTACAAAATTATAAATGCATAACGATTTATTCAAACTTGGTTATATACAGTTCTGATAATGAAATAATTGCGTAAGAGGTATATGTGGATACTTTTTGTTAAAAATGGAATAAATAGGAGCAAAGGCTGATTGAAGGTTTTCAATCTGAGTCTGAGTCACAGATTAACACAGGTCAGTATTTTATCTATTTGGCTTTGTAACAGACTACGTGTCCCTAACAACATTACATGTGAATATATAGCCGATGGATATTCAAAAAGACTCTGGCATGAGAGAGCTAGGCATACCAAACACATTACGTTTTACAAGCCATTACCGCACGTTCCCATCATGTGCACTGTGGCGACGACGTGCCTGCTCCAGTTGTAACTGGGGTGCAATGGCACAAAGGCAAAATTTCCCAAATGGGATTAAAGAGTTATACAAATACAAATACAAATGTGTGAAAATAAAGATAAAAATTCCATTGGCACTGGGAAGATGGACGTTATAGGTGGATGCACTGGAAAGATACATTTTAGAACTAAATGCATCAATTGTTAACAACATAACTAGTTTTCGTTTTAAAACTGATCTGCTTGCAACGCTACATAGCATCTCTATTTTCTCTCGGGGGGGGGGGGGTATATTACACGAAAGCGCCATTTCTTTTTCTGCTTTAATTTCAAACGTCATAGACATTAGTGTTTAAATGAAGTTGATTATTTTGTGGTTGTATTACTTTGTAGTTGTTGTTTTCTAAATGTCATGCTACTATTTACAAGCATCAGGAAACGATAAAATATCAATAAGTTAAAATTAATGTAGATTTGGAAGTGCATGGCTTGTGTACCAAAAAAAAAAAAAAAAATGAAAAAACTGCTAGTAATTAGGAGCATTAATGCAGCCGTTGTTGATGAACCGAAACAAACCTTTATGATTGTGCTCCACCTGAACTGACAGAATTTGATGATCCCACCCTTCTTCCCTAGCATAGCATGAATCCTAGCCAGTGACGTACGTCATGTGAATAATAATTCATGTACGATGTGCAACTCTGGCTGACTGACATAAATGTGTGCGGGATGTTTGTACAGAAGACTTCAGACTGAACCCTCCTCATCTGGGAGGACTTGACCTGAATGGGACAAAGAGAGTGGTGGAAATGCACGAGTGTTCTCTCCGGGAGGGGGGGGGCAGTGGGGTAGATATTTGATATTGTGTCTTTGTGTTGGCGTAATTGTGTTAGAGTTTGAGAGAGGGAGAGATAACAGTATGGGGATGAATAGTTGTATCGTGAGTTTGAGTGTATGTGTGTGTTAGTGTGTGTAAGTGTAAATGTGTGTGTGTGGTGTTTTTTTTTCTTTCTTTTTTTTTTTTGAATGAAAAGTAGGCTACATCAACTTTTTCACTGATATTGATGTGTTAATTGATTGTGTCATTTAATGACTTACTGACCAATTCACTGCGTTGTTTGGCACTGTTAGAGTATGATATGAAGGTTTTCGTATTGCAGGAAGTGCCATACCGTTGTCATCCCACACACATCCCCTTTCATCCAGCAGGGTGCCGCTCCAGGGAGCGGAGTAGCCTCATATGATTGGTGGAGCTTACAGTAGAAACTGGGAACATCAAGATCGTGTTGTCTACGCCCAAAAGTTTGTGGATCTCGAGGACAGGGAGATCCACAGAAAAACTATCGGAAGTATGGTCGGTCGGCAGCAAGAACCCCAATAACCTGGCTTAGCTTATGGAGCAGTTGTTGGGGCACGGTAGTATTAACCATAGACAGCTATAGATTGTCACGAGCGAGTGAGCGAGGATCAGTAGTTACGAGAAGAGGGTTAACCCACGGGCCACGGGGTAAGGGAAAGCGTGCATGTTGTGAGTGGTGGGGGTCTGAATGAGGCGAGAGCGCTGTATTACTATCACTGCACACTAAGACGTCCTAGAGAGCGGACGCAGGAGAAAGCCCCAGAGGGCGAACATAAGGAGAGCAGTCGGAAGACTTGGGAGTAGTTTTTTTTCCAGTGATGACTGGTAGGTGGAACGATGATTGATAATTATGATTGATGTATTATATTCGTCTATTACCATGATGTAAATAAGTATATGTGAGGAATGTGGAAGTCCTTGATACTGTATATAGCAATTTGCGCCATGATCGATAGATGTAAGTTGAGTTCGTGGATTTGTAGCGAGAGTGAGTATTGTGTACTACGGTGGAGGTGTGTTACCGTAGGATGTTTGGTGAGTGAAATGTGAACTATTGTGTGTCCGCTTCATGAGTTGTAATGAGGGGTGAAGTGAATAGAAGTGGTATGGTATTATACCAATGTAATGTTATCCTTGTAGGTGCCGGGGACGGGCCGAAGCGCCGCCTACGGTGAGCACAGGGGATAGGCCAGCATAGTGCCGAAGGCCACACATAGGCCAGGAGTGACGCTGTCGTGGAGGACAGTCGCAGCACATGAGTCGTGGCAGTCAGGCCACCGACAGGGACGTAGATATGAGCGTGAATGTGCTATTGAAATGCTAATGTGCTATTGCCATGTTGATGTGCTACTAGAATGCTAATGTGTTATGGCAATAGGAGGGTGCTATTGGGAGACTGCGGTGCTATTGAAATATTAATGTGCTATTAAGACAAGGAGAGGAGAAGCTGAGACCGAAGTGTCTTTAGAAAGTAACTACCGGGTTGTGGACCCGAGGAAGTGTGCGTACGGGAGAAGGCCGTTGTACGGCAGTTGAATTGAATAATATAATGTCTGGATTTGCGCTATTATCGTTATGTTTATGTATAATAAATGTGTGAGTCTGATGGGTTGTTCTGTTAAGTGTTAAACTTGTTCGTTCGTGATTGTTGTCTTGTTATCATTATTACATCTCCCAGTCTGGGATTTGTGACATAGATAACCAGGGAACACACGTCAAGTTTTGTTTGTTTGTGATGAGACTGTACTCCCCTAGCGACGGCTTGAAGAGCTAGTTTTAACCAGATTCCAAAAACTGACCGACGGTATCTGGATGTGGGTACAGAGGATGGTGTAGAGACACTCTGGAGCGTGAAGAGCGCTCTTTCCCTTCCTATTTCGCAGAATTTTTAATGTGGCGATCACCCTGTGGGCTCAATTTCTTTGAGAACGTTCTTGTGTGCATCAGAGAGCAGCACAGTTGAGACTGCAGTCTGATTAGTAATACATGATGTACATTTATCTCTTAAAACATACTGTATTGCTTATGTTTTTATTGAGTGAACGAGTTTTGAATGAAAAATGCTAGGGGAAGAGGAAGTTGCAAGAAAAAAATATGTGGATGAGAAGGGGGGAGGGGGGCAATTAGTGATGCTTGAGGAAGAGGATGGTAGGAGAAAAAAAAAGAGGATGATTTGTGTGTGTGAGAGAGAGAGAGAGAGAGAGAGAGAGAGAGAGGGAGAGAGAGAGAAAGAGAGAGATAGAGTTGTGAGTGAGAGAAAGATTAACCGAGAGGAAAGGAAAAACAAAGAGAATGTGATATGAAATGACATCAGAAGAGGCCGCGAAGAGGAAAGAGCGGCGATACTAACAACAACAATAACTTCAAACAGCAATACAGCAAACAGGTCCGTCTTCCATGAATGGAGAAGCTGAATGACAAGAGGCGTAAGCAATACTTGTTATACTGTCAAATAATTGAGTAATAATGGTTGTGTCCCTTGATATTGACAGTTGTTTGGAGGGACGTGGCTGTTTCTCTGGAGGTTTCGCGTTTGGAAGAACTTTTATAACGAGGCAATCATGATTGCGCAGAAAGAAAAAAGGGGTGATAATCTGCATTTTTACTCTCTGTTGTACTGGCTGGATTAGATCTATCTATCTACCTACCTACCTATCTATCTATTTATCTATCTATCTATCTATCTACCTACCTAATATATCTATTAATCGATCACTCTACCTATCTATCTATCTATCTATCTATCTATCTATCTATCTATCTATCTATCTATCTATCTATCTATCTATCTATCTATCTATCTATCTATCTATCTATCTATCTATCTATCTATCTATCTATCTATCTACCTACCTACCTACCTACCTATCTATCTATCTATCTATCTATCTATCTATCTATCTATCTATCTACCAATCTATCTACCTACCTATCTATCTATCTATCTATCTATCTATCTATCTATCTATCTATCTATCTATCTATCTATCTACCTATCTATCTATCTATCTATCTATCTATCTATCTATCTATCTATCTATCTATCTATCTATCTATCTATCTACCTATCTATCTATCTATCTATCTATCTATCTATCTATCTATCTATCTATCTATCTATCTATCTATCTATCTATCTATCTACCAATCTACCTACCTATCTGTCTATCTATCTATCTATCTATCTATCTATCTACCAATCTATCTACCTATCTATCTATCTATCTATCTATCTATCTATCTACCAATCTATCTACCTACCTATCTATCTATATATCTATCTATCTATCTATCTACCTATCTATCTATCTATCTACCTACCCAATATATCTATTAATCGATCACTCTACCTATCTATCTATCTATCTATCTATCTATCTATCTATCTACCTATCTATCTATCTATCTATCTATCTATCTATCTATCTATCTATCTATCTATCTATCAATCTATCAGTCTATCTATCTATCTATCAATCTATCACTCTATCAATCTATCTATTTATCTATCTATCAATATATCAATCTTTCTATCTATCTATCTATCTGTCTATCTTTCATCTGTGTGGCGCTCTTCCCTCTCTTTTTCGGTCTTTTCCTGCTTGTGTGTCTGTGTGTGTGTGTGTGCGTGAGAGAGAGTGAGGGAGAGAGAGAGAGAGAGAGAGAGAGTAAGAGATGGGGAGAGAGTAAGTTACTTGGCTGCTCCGGAGAGTGGTGATGGGGTTGAGTTTGTTTATGATCAGAATTTTGAAATGGGTCGCGTAGAAAAAACACCTTCAAGAATCCAAAACTTCAGGTTATGGTTACCTGGTATTTGATACATTCTGTGTTTGACTTGTCACTGATCCTTGGTGACGGTAAACTTTGATTCAGAACGACATAGGTTCTCTCTCTCTCTCTCTGTCTCTCTCTCTCTCTCTCTCTCTCTTTTTCTCTCTGTCTCTCTCTCTTTGTCTCTCTCTCTCTCTCCCCCTTTCTCTCTCTCTCTTTCTCTCTCTCTCTCTTTCTCTCTCTCTCTTTCTCCCTCTCTCTTTCTCTCTCTCTCTTTTTCTCTCTCTCTCTTTCTCTCTCTATCCCTCTCTGTCTCTCTTTGTCTGTCTATCTCTCTCTCTCTGTCTCTCTCTCTCTTTCTGACTCTCTCTCTCTGTCTCTCTCTCTCTCTCATCATTAATGTAATTATGTTTACAAGTTAGTTGTCCTAACCGTGGTGTGACACTTCCTAACTTGGCAAACACAAGTGAAAGCCTAAAGTTCCAGTTATGTAATATTTTTTCCTCCGTATTTTTTCTTTCCTTTCAGTGTTTGCCTTGACGGAGAGAGGACCTCATTGGGGGGGGGGGGGGCAATTAATTTGTTTACATCATCTTTCACACTATGGTATTTCAGAAAAGATTTAGAAAAATTGTACGCATCTCTCCTAAGAGAGTCTAGATCTGTGCAGTTCCAAAGCTGTATTTTCCGCTTTATGAGTTTCTTTCTAAAGGGTTTCAGATTGGTTTCCACAAAAACTGCATCATGGTCGCCCAAGCCAGGAGCAGGTGTACATTTTTCAATAAGTCCAGGATTATTTGTAAAAAATAAGTCTAAAAGGGCAGATCCACGGGTTGAAAAATCTGCAATTTGTTTCAGGCCAAGGTCTTGAATGGTATCTAAGAATTTTGAATTGATATCTTTCCGATTCTGGTGTCCACA
The DNA here is from genome assembly GCA_963931925.1 of Onchidella celtica. Classification (NCBI taxonomy): domain Eukaryota; kingdom Metazoa; phylum Mollusca; class Gastropoda; order Systellommatophora; family Onchidiidae; genus Onchidella; species Onchidella celtica. The sequence goes on along the minus strand of OZ007583.1, from coordinate 2,426,718 downwards.
AATTTCTTCTTTCTCCCAGAGGATATCTGGGGGATTAAAGTCCCCTCCAAGCCAAAACACAGCTTTCTTGTTCTTATCCAGAACATCAAAGATGTCTTTACAAATTTCCCTACAGTTGTTAAAATCCGAATCTGGAGGTCTATAAACAGAACCAATGACCAAGGGCTTTTTGCCTTTTACATTTATTCTACAAAAAATGGATTCACTTAATTTTCCAACGTGTACTTATTCGCTGGTGAAATATTTCCTTCTACCAATCAGAACACCTCCTCCCGTCTTGCCAATTCGGTCTCTTCTATAAAGGTCAAAATCGTCTAATAAAAGTTCACTGTTTTTAACATCCGATCCTAGCCAGGTCTCTGTGCCAATGATAATATCAGGCTTTAGCTCGTCAGTGACGTTGCTAAATACTTCTTTCTTCTTTAAAAAGCTTTGAAAATTAATAACAATACATTTCAAGTTGTTTCTCTGCTGGGAATTTAAGTTCTTCTTCTTCCTAGGGTCAGTTGGTGTGGAAGTTTTACAAGGTTTACAATCACAGTCCTGTGCTGATGTTTCGTTACCGTTAAAAAATCCAGGATCATTCAAAAGACTAAAACGGTTCGATCCAGATGACAATGTCAAGTTTTCATCAAAAAGACTAGAGTTAAAATTTGGTAATCCACAGGAACAGCAATGCCATGATAAACTAGTCTTACTGCAGGTTGGTCGCCTGATTGACAGCCAGAATTGTACGTCATTCAATGCATTCCAGGATCGAACGGTACCGTACGTTCATTTCTTCATTATCGCTGATATCCAACGTTGGCACTGTGACAACAGGCAATCTCAAAGGATCGCTTGCGTTGCATCATCAAAAATGCCCGGTGGTGTTGCTTTCTAGGCTACTGCTTTACTGATGATATGGAAACTTTCCGGTACATTGCATAACTTTACATAACAGCCACACACTTGCATACATTTGACAGCAATTCGCAGTTAAGGGTAACAACCGCACAGATAGCACGGAGAGCATATAAATGTATAATAATATTTATTGGTGATAGGTTACCAAAAAACTGAAATGTATTGCATAGTGTTGGCTATTCTTATAATTACAGTTTGGTGGACGGGGAGCTTGCCTGCCTATCATTCAAACAAATAGAGGATTATAAATTCCAAACTTATAATCTCCGGGAAATGATGTTACAATTGATACATTAAAACAAAAATATTTGTGGCATCTTCCAAAGACACCTGAAGTACACAAATAAATTGAGATTAGTCACTATAAACTGTCATCTTGAATAATTATTGGTAATTTTCATTTTTTTTTTTTTTCATTTATTTATAGAGTGTGGGCCCATAACATGCAGAATAATATTTAAAAAAAATTACAATAATTATTATACTTATGTTCCGTGTTTATCTATTTGAAAGTAAGTGTGGATAGTATCAAAGATTTTTGGTAGAAACTCGAGAAAGTAGTGAATATTTTCTTACCCACCAACTTTAAAATTTTGAAAATTTAGCTGTATTATCTAAGTTAAATTAGGGACATAAACGCATCTACATAGGTCAGCCTTTAGCTAATTACATCCTCCAATTGTATAGTTCAGGGGATTAATGGAATGAACATAGCAGAAACAAAAGTATAATATATTGTTTCAGTGTAAGATTCAGTGCCTGTTTTAAGATTTAGAGTTAGATAATGTCGAATTAGGACTCACAAATAATGTGTCTCAACCATGTTTTTTTTCAAGTATCTTTAAATGACTTCTGAAATAGACGCCACTGTTGAAATGTCTTATATTCCATTTTAGTCAACACTATAACTATTCTTTTAGAAGTTACTCAGTTTGCCTTGAACTGTGACCTTGAAGACGGCTGGAAAGGTGTGTGTATGTAGTTGGAGAATGGTGGCTGGTTCCTCTTGTCACACCATCCTCACATACCATCTTCATCTCACCCTGCATTCTCTTCTTCTTCTCCACCCTAGGCACTCACGAACTGCAAGACAGCCAGACATTTGACGACGTGGACCAATAAAAAAGCCATGAACATTGTACACTTGAGCTGGAATTTGACAGTTCAAAACAGGCTGAGTATCTTTGAAGGAAGTATTTATTGTGTTGGAATTGTATGAGAAATAAAAACAAAACACAACAAAAAAGTCACAACGCATCAAATAACACGGCTTGCAACTTTAATAACTCAAGACACACATTTTGCTGGAATGCGCTGTTGGGCAAATTCCCGGTGGCTTCCCATATATGGAGCTTCTCCAACCAAATTTCCGTGGATGTAAAATGTCATGTAATCACATATTATGCCATAATCAAATTTAAATTGGACAAAAAAATTGGATCCTTATTATCATTCAATCGATTCCTAATGTAAATGAATGAGTCAGTCCGAAGTTAACCCTGGCGTTATTGATGGACGTCTCATAATAACTATTTACCAACAATGAAATAGGAAAGGATTACAATACATGTATTATTAAAATAATGTCACAACGTCTCTAAACATTTCAACTCTCTATTGCGTTGCTGAAAAGATACTGGAGAAAGTAGGCCGTGGCATGGGACATGACTTCGTCTGCGTAGGAGAAAGGTGTATTAGGCAGGTTTCTGAAGCGTATCATCATTGAGGCAGTGTTAGCACCCGTTAATAGATCGGATGAGGGTCTATTAATACTTTGTCGGTCTTGTATTGCTTGACACACCAAAACCTTTGACGTTAACAAGTGCCTGTGCAGTTGCCTTATGTGCAATGTGTATTCGAGAACGTAATAGAAATGTGAAGGGCCAGAATTATTATATGTATACACGCCGAAAAGTGAGAAACTATGAAATGAATGGCGCAGAAAGATGTTCCGTTACGGCCAAGTTTAAGATACGATGTTACGATGAGAATTACTATGTTATCCCACGTTAATTTTCCTTGGTACATAACATTAAGAGCAGATTTTACGAATTATCACATGAACAATGTCACAGCTTTACAATAGGCATAAGACATGAATAATACATGATACAGATATGATATACTTTTTTCCCGGCGAAGTGCGGGCGGTATTCTTTCTCTGCTCGGCCAAGCTACTGCTCCTGGATGACCTAGGAACTGATGTTTTATTTTTGTTCTGGAAGTTATTGTGGAGAATTACTGAATAGCAAATTCTGACATTCTAAAAATAATTATCGATTTTTAAATTACAACCTAGTGAGAACTTATTGAATGTAACATGCCTAATAGACTATGTGTAATTGTGGTGAGTTCTGTTCTTGAACACACTTCTAGATAATCGATTCCGCCAAAGTATGCGTGTTTGAACAGAATTAACAAACACTACATACAATAGTATTATTTCTATGTCTCTTTACTGTCGAACTCATGTCTACTTTTGTCATCCCGCCCTGTAATCTCAGCTCGTGCATGGACACAAAATCGTCTAATGAGTGTTTTATATGAATCAGTTTTGACCGATGTTATGTTGATATCATATTAAATTCTTATTTCTATCCCAGGTATCCTATCCTACTGTCATAACATTTCAGTTGCGTGGAGGGACACAGGGGATGGGGGTATCCACAAACTATACACCGCACTCTTGATTTTGGGCTACATCTAATTTAACACCACCACGCCTTGTGGCCGTATGCATAATCAATGCGTAAAACTAAAGTAAATACGTTGACTGGTGTTAACACGAGAAATTGTATTCATTTCTTGCGTTAACACCAGTCAACATATTTACTTTAGTTTACGCATTGATTATGCATACGGCCAACTTGTCACGTACACTTTCCACGCGCTTGGCGTCAAGTTTTATACTGAGGAAATGTTTACAGAGCTGGGCCAATCTTTATTTTTTACCCAGCTCAAAGATTTCTCGTATAATTTTTAATGTATTGCTGATGTCACCGATAGCATAGAGGGGTGTTACATTCTTGCGTGACTGTTATTTTTAATCGCATTCAGTTTCACATAGAAAAAAATCAACAAGCACGAATATCTTCTCACTACCGTGCAACAAAGAGAAATCGTACAGACCCGCATCACTGCACAAACCATACTGATGTCTCCGAGTAAACGACAAAACACGCCCAATATCGGCTTTTGCTTGAGACCTATGCAATATCTCATGCGCCAAAAGATTTAGTGAGTTTGACCTGAATCGACTAGTACGGTCATTTCATGTAACGCAGCAGTTTAGGGGAATGTGGGGAAAGAGGAAGTAGATTGGGCTGTTCTGACGCCATTTTGTCTCTGACTGACAGCTAGTGTAGAACGTACGACCCCTCTGACAACATTCTCTGTTACCACCGGTGAGTAGATGTGTATTTTAGAATTATTACTTTATTATTGCTTCACTTTTTCTTGCCTTTACGTTGATGTGGATATAAGATCAACATTACGCCATTCTGTTAGTTAGTTAGCAAGTAAGCACTGCTTAGCTGAAAAGCAAAATCTAGGCTGAAGAGAGTAAAGAGATCTGTGTTAAGTGGGCAAGGCAAATGAATGAAGTCAGCCAAGGAAATGCATTTCACTAGATCAGGCCACATAATCTGGCAACTAATGAGACCAGTGCATATAGAGAGTAGCACATTCAAATGTGAATAAGATAATAATTATTATATGTTCATGGAATGGGATTTGACGGGCTGATTCGTTTGTGTTTGTATAACAACAGCTTAGTCTATAAGGAAATCTAGCTCGAATGATTTGGAAAGCAAACCATGGGCAAATTACATTTCACAAAAAGTTTAAGACAAAAAACAAAAAACGAGAATAAACTAGAAGCAGTGATGGATATGTTATACGCATAAATCAGCGACCGGCCACACAAACAGTTGGGAATACAACTTCAGAGTGATTTGTAATGACGGTTAGTGTCTTGTATGAAAATTCCCAATTCATAAGAACACAACAGAATGAGACATAAATAATGTGACTGTCTCGACTGAAATTTTACCACCCATGTTTTAAAAGTCACAGACTGAGATAATCAATCTCTTTGTTAAATAAATTTATTTAAAAAAAATAATTTCTTTTATCTGCCAGGGCCGATAGACTTTTTTCTGCCGGCCCAGCCATACAGGCAGAAACAATGGCCTCGGATGCCTATTGCACCCGGGACCACCCAACGCAGAGTTTTTATAAAGATCCCTGAAATTATGCTCTGCTGCTGGACTAGTCTTGATGCCGCCAGGCTCCCTGGCTGCACCAGGAACTAAAGATCATTCAAAAACCCTAGAGCCCTGCTAGGTCTTAATATCTTAATACTTGTTTTAAATGGGGCTCTAGAGGAAAACAGTCAATTAGTGACATGTTATATTGGCAATAAAGGGATCAAACTCCTGAAAGGGACAGTGTCCCAGAACTGCTTCTCTGACCTCCCTTTTTTCTTGTCTTGTCCTTGCCTTGGCGTATCCCAAAAATTAATAAAATACCACGACCGGAGAAGTCGAAGAACGAAGACAACAGAAAGAAAGAAAGAAAGAAAGAACAACAACAAACAAGAAAGAGAGAGTCAATTAAGAACAGGGGGCCAACAGCACTATGCTGAGGCTCCCGAGAAACAAAAGAACTCAATATAATCCATCTCTAGGCACCCCCTCCCCCACCCACCGTGCCCCAGGCTGTCCTCATATCCAGGTTTTCTGTGGCGTCGTCAAGATCATGACTATTCCCCAACTGACAAGATCTGAAATGTCATTTTCTTATGGGTAATAAAATGAAAGTGTTCTAGTTTTTATAGTTTATGGTCGACATTCATTCAATAGTTAAAACTGATGTCACTTGTAGAGACTTTAACTGTCACTTACCGCTAACCTCTCACCCCTGCACTCCCCAAACCAAGTCTCCATATGGCACGGATAAAAAAAAAATAACCAGGTTTAGGTCACGAGCAGAGTTAGGGTCTTGGGGATGTTACGACTGCACGAGAGGCAGCTAACTCACACTCGGACACAACCACACAAGAAAAGTATTAAATAAATAGAGCGTATATATGTCAGGCCGGTCAGGCCATAGTTTACATCAATATTAATAACAAAACAAAAGACAATAGGGGTATATATTCAAACCAAAAAAAACTCTAATTAATAACTTAACCAATGATATTCATGTAACTATGGAGGTACTGCAATCAATAGCAAATAGGTATATTATACGAAACTAGATATCAATTTAAAGTGACAGTTGAGTCGCCACTGGCCAGTCGCCAGGCAAACTCTCCATAACTCATATGGGCTTAAATGTTAGGAGAGCCCAGTACGTTCAAAGCCTACAGAAGCACTCTTCGGCTTGTAGGTAATTTAAGCAGTTGCCAAAAGACTATATTTTATGCACAATCACTATTCAATTCATCAACAATGTGCTATATTATTCCAATCATACTATGGCAATAGATCTATGATACAGGACACTCGTGGTCGAGTGCCAGCTGGGGTTTCCTTAGTCTTCCTATGAGGCTGTAGTTCTCTCTCTATCTCCGATCTCTATTATGCTTGGGATAAATAAGATATATTACCATTGGCCACGCCTACTGGTAGGCGCGAACATCAATATAGCGCAGCGTGGGCTCTCAAAAGTCAGCCCACTCAGACCTTTCTTTCTAGAGCTCAGTCAGTCCGTTAGCAAGGACTTCTTGTCTTCAAAGCACACAGTTCAGGTACTGGTCAACCGGAGATACTTCACGACACGATGCTTCTGCTCGTCTGTATTCCCCAAATCTGAACGTTACACGATGTTATATACTATCTAACTACCCAGCGTGCTGGTCCGCTGGCCCAATTAGTTCAGCTATCTCATAGGTCGAAACCTCCCACCATTCTAATTGTAGTAATACGTCTGCACTATTCTACCAGCCAGTTAACGTGCAAAAACTTGTCTAGTCATACTTAACAATGTCAACTATCCCCACCTTGTTTCACCCCTACTCCATTACTTATTAATCACGAACATTAAAACCCACAAGCGTGAATCTAACAGTTTAACTTTACATTTATTTACTCACCAACTATAATTTGGCGAGGACCGTTCAAGGCCACCAGCCAATTTCTCATGGCCCTGGTAAAACAACAACAACCCACTCTCTGCGTGAGTTTTAACAACATCTGAATCATGACATATCCCCCACCCCAGTTAAAATTTGCAATTTTAATGATATAAATGATTATCGTAAGGGGAAGGCATGAGTCGAGAAATTGCTCGAAAGGTTAACTTAACTAAGAATACTAGGTAATAACTAAGACTAGTACTAAAGTTGAAAAAAACCTACAGGACGGGTATCATTGATGGACAAAACTTCATGAAAATCTTAAGGCTCCGTCCAAAAGTATATATCTCTCTGACGATTAAATCTTACCTCTAAATACGTAGACATCAACAATCATAACTCTAAAATTTTAGAGTACAACACTGATCCTGTGCGAATGTCATCAGGAATGCATACATACAATGAATAATACTCAAGAAAAGATAACTATAGTAGCATCAATGGCATTAGTGGATCTGGACTCCTGGTCTGCCATGACCTCTCGTCCTCGACCCTGGGCAACAACGTCTAGTGTGGCCAAAATACGGGTCGACGTCAGTAAAATAGCTGTTGGAACAAAGGAAAGCAAAGGGGTAGGTGAAAAGTGTTCACAATGGGTGAACAATATGTGATACCATCCCTCGGTCTCAGAATGAGGTGCTAATCCTATCCAACCCCATTACATATGACAGACCTAAATAGGAGAACAAAATTTCCGGGTCTATCACAACTACAAATTTCGGCATAGTTAAGCTTAATTAACACTAACAGAAGCGTCCTTAAGATAAATTAATCTGATGTTCTCGTTCGAATTTCATGTAGCGCTTCTCGCATTTAACACTAATCTAGATCTCAAATAACATTACAATTAAATCTTTCCAACATCCAATCCGGTATAGATGAGATGCCACGAGGCGATAGCAGTTAATTTAATGCGCCGTTTCCGTACGCAAGCCATGCACACGTCAAGTGTCACAGTCATCTCGGTAATATAGACATAATCGGTTCAATTCAATATCCATATCGGGTATGTTCTTAGGTAACTCATCCACTGGCCACATGGATAGTCACAATCATAATCGGTATTACGTTAGATGGTCCACGAAACGCGGAAAACCATAGACATAATCGGTTGTATAAAAAACAACTCCACACTTCTCCACAACTTCTTAAAACGCGACCACGCAGTGTCCTCTGTTACCATTGCAAAAAACTCTCAAAAACGCGAACACGCAGTGTCCTCTGTTACCACTGCAAAATATCTCAAAACGCGAACACGCAGTGTCCTCTGTTACCACTGCAAAATATCTCTCAAAACACGAATACGCAGTGTACTACGTTACCACTGCCAAACATCTCTCAAATAATCGAAAAATACCAATATCATTCATCCCACGAGGCAATCTCATTATTGCTCTCCTCGGGTCGACGTCATACGCAGACGACTAAAAAAAAGTGTCCTCAATATATATAATTCACATAACTCTTATATTGATATCACCTCGACACTGATACAGACTCTTCCCCTGAGACAATTTATTGCTCCTTCGGGCGGCGGCACCAGCCGACAATAAAACCAATACTCACTATTCATCACTACACAAAAAAAAGGTCATCTCCCTAAACAGTCTAATACTGTCCTCTCGGTGTTACGAGTCTGGTCTGGGTGATAGTGTTACAGAGTGGGTGTTATGAATTATTGGTTTTATGACTGCATTTTAAAATCGAGAGGTATTTATGAATTACTCTTTCGTACCATGCCACACACTAATAACAATCTGAATAAGTTTTATGAACAGACCTGCAGGGCCACAAATTTAATTACCTTAAATATCCTAACAATTTTGTCTAGGTCTCTTACATATTAAAAAGACAACATCAGCAGCATCAAATGAAAATTCAATAATATGTCACTAGAAGTCTCCTCTAGATTCCTATAAGATTAAGATCATTCTGACTCACTCACAATTTAAGTATTAATTATCTATCTCTCAGATATAGTCTGCCGACTATCTATCAAGCAATGTACTAATGTCTCTGGCGACGATGTTATCTCAGCTATTTGTGCCTACCGCTTATAATGGATCAAACTCGTCAATATAAACTGACGTAGTTAAGTTAGATCTACTCTAGGATGGGCTGGCAATCCCCAGCCTCATCCAGACAAATCAATCTCAATTCACAAATGTGTATGCCAAACATTCATACTAGATCTAGTTGCAAGTTAATATACATCTTTGTCTTGCATTCTTGGGTAGCACTCCTGGCATATGCGGCAATCCTGTCCTACTGGAAAAATTACGTTCAGCTCCTCGTTCATTGTTGAATCAACAGACAAACACTTACACTTGGTCCCTGGTAAGGAACCAGGGAGCAGCAGACAACAGCAGTGGGTAAATCATAATCGAGCACATGGCTTCATCTCAATGCCTATAATGGACATAGACATGAATCAACAGTCTTATGATTCTTCAGGCAGAATCGTGCCGACGCCTGCACAGATTGGAATTTTCTGTATGGAGTAATGGACATGGGTATGGCTACGCTTTTATACTGTGCAGCCAACTGCAAATTACCGTCCAAATGCCTAGATTTGATTGGTGCATCCATGCGAGCTCATCTCGCAGTATTAATATATTCTACGTGGGAGTTGGTCACTGCCTTGTACTAAAAACAGACAAGGTCAATTTAAAATGTCAAAACAATTACTGAAATCTTTAAACCCTCGTGCTTTCTACATTTTATGTACGAATTTCTGAACGCGACTAAGCGTCTTAAACTATCTATCCTTATTCACCCCTTCTCTTCCCTTGTAAGTGTTCATCAAAATCACGGGGTCGAGAATTGCACTGTCACTCCTAACTTATCCATTTATTCTATCTTGCCCCACTTTCTTTCCATCTCTAAGAAAAAGTGTTTCAAAAACAAACTGTTCACGAGAACAGTTCAAGGACAATTTACGCTGGTTATAATCAACGAGACCGTGAAAAATCAAGGACTCGCAAGTCGTGACCCAGCACGACAATTATAGGATTAACCCTTGACACTCGGGAGCCCGTCAATTTAAAGACGAGATCGGTATAAATTAATAATTAGCAAGAACTGGCAGTGTACTCACTGCACGGATTCCAACAATTCAATAATAGTTGTCACTTAAACAGTGTTGTCACTCTACAGCACAGGAGGGTTAATTCTTAAAAACTTTTCCCTCTCACCAAGCCAAGTTACCTCTAAAAACCGCCCAACGTGTCAAAACACGTGAATCAATGGAAGTATGTAATAAAAAAAAATAAAAAAATAAGGGTAACCAAGAAAGATAAATACTATATAACGAATATATAAAAAGATAATACATTACAAACAAGACGCAAGAGGAACAGAACGAACGATAAATTACAATAAGACGCTAGACTAACAGAAATCACGAACGACAACAGACCCGACTAACCTGAAACTATGTACAGAAAGGTAAGAAAAGCACAAGAGAGACGTCTTCCTAAAAGTACGAGGAAGATAGAACGCTAACAATCTATACGAATAACAGGTCCCTACAGAACTATTCAAGGCAAAGCAAATCTCCTATCCGTTTTAAACGCCATCTAGATCTGCTAGTCTGGCAAAAAGAGGTATGCTGAGTCTCGATCCCTTCCAACCTCCCGCGTGACAGGCTGGGATACTTCACGACACGATGCTTCTGCTCGTCTGTATTCCCCAAATCTGAACGTTACACGATGTTATATACTATCTAACTACCCAGCGTGCTGGTCCGCTGGCCCAATTAGTTCAGCTATCTCATAGGTCGAAACCTCCCACCATTTTAATTGTAGTAATACGTCTGCACTATTCTACCAGCCAGTTAACGTGCAAAAACTTGTCTAGTCATACTTAACAATGTCAACTATCCCCACCTTGTTTCACCCCTACTCCATTACTTATTAATCACGAACATTAAAACCCACAAGCGTGAATCTAACAGTTTAACTTTACATTTATTTACTCACCAACTATAATTTGGCGAGGACCGTTCAAGGCCACCAGCCAATTTCTCATGGCCCTGGTAAAACAACAACAACTCACTCTCTGCGTGAGTTTTAACAACATCTGAATCATGACAGTTTAAATTGCATGATTTGTTTTTCCAGAGAGAAAAGAATTACTACCGTGAACGGTCACAGATAGAAACACAATGGAAGGTATTCGTGCAAGGCTGTCAGTCCCGAGGGCCTCAAGTAAGTAAACTCAAAAACTACAAACTAACTCACAATTTCCATCGTTAATGCAGCATGCGGGCGCATGAACTGGCGTCTTCAAGAGTGACGTGTTCCTGCAGTGGTGGAACTGTGATTGTGAATTACATTAAATTCTTTTTGTCTTCATCACAAACAAAAATAAATTAATAAGACGTCCAGAGTTTGTCGTGTATGCATCAACTCTCATTCCATTTACAGGTGTCTAACAATGAGTCAGATACCGGTTGAAATGTTTGAGATTGTCTGGATTTATCATTGTTATTGATTTCTCTTCAGCAAACTCGATGTAGGAGAGATTAGATCAATTTTTTCCCCACATTTTTATTATTACTAGTTTGTTTTTGGCAATAAGTTATTCACCACACCCAGAATAAACTAAAAAAAAAAAAATTTTTATTTTGCTCTATAAAAAACATTTATTGATATATATTAATTCCATTAAATTGTTTTGTTATTTATGTTAATTGCACTAAAACTATTTATTTTGTGCTATATTAGTATGCACTAAAACCGTCTCTTTCCTTGCAGACACTGATGAAAGTCAACTTAGCCAAATGATACAAGAAGCAAATCCCAGACTTGGACCGACTGACCCAGATGTTCGTGCCAGAATTGCATGCTTTGTTCGAATATTTGTGGATCCAAGAAATATTGTTCCCATAATTATGAGGAACAACAGTAAAGCTTTGTGCGCCTTCGATCAGGTGAGAAACTCATCCGTAAGTAATTATGTTTCCACTATTTCTCTTCATGTTGAGCATGATTGGATTTTGGCTTGTTACAAGAGTATCTTGTGGGATGGTCAAGGGTACATAACCAACCCATTTCTGACAGATGAAGCATCAGATGTAGCCTAACTACGACGCACCTCCCTTAAGCGAAAAAAAAATAAAACAACAAATGACACACACACACACATCAAGACGATAAGCCAGATATGGGAGGGGGGATCTTTTCCGATAAGAGTTGATTCATTCCTTGATCAAACACTGATCTAAATTATGTTGAGGTGGGAGAGCAGCATAATATGTTACAAATAAGACTCAGATTCCAATGGCAACATAATATAATATAAGTTTAAAATTGTTGTAGAAACATCAGTGTTCAATCCTTTCCAATCACTCCACGTATTTCTTGGGTTGAAGATAGATTAAGTACATTAATATTACAGGATGTCAAATTGTACAATATAAATAGTTAATGGAAAGGTGTGTGTACTGGACGTTGATGATATTTTTCCACGTGTGTACTAAATTGAATAACAGCTTATCAGTATTATTCTTCCCAGCAACAAATTGAACGAGATGTTCAGAATCATGGTAATATGAAAGGGGCCACAACTCTATTTGATCGACTTGTGCAACACGAAGGATGGTTTGTTTCCCTTACCACCGCCCTGCGTGATCCAGAAGTGAAACTGGAGCATGCAGCACAGCTGATTGAACGTGCAAGGAATGGTGCGTTTATGACCTAAATACTTTATCTTATTCTCTTATTTTGGTTAATGTGATTACACATCATAGTTAGAGGAAGATATGATTATCATGCTGATATTGTAATCTATTATTATAAAAGTGAACTATGGAGGCTATGTTAGCCTACTCCTTCGTTAATACTTAACTCACACTCTTCAAATTTTACAGACATCGACAGCATGTACATACCCAGGTTTTGGTCACATAAAACATACGAAAACTCATGTCCCAGAATTTATCAAAATAGATTTTTTCGGTCATTCTATTTTAATAACCGGGAGAAGGATACCATTTTAACGCGCCGACTGAACGCGGAAGTTTGGTTCCGCACCAAGAAACGAAACCGTTCGTAGAACGGGTAATTAAATAAAATAATTCTGTGTGAAATTGTGGTGTAGCTAACACTAAGTTCTATATTAGTCATAGCCTGGAATCCAAATGCCGCTTTAATGTAGCGTAGATCTAGATATATTGTTGCGCTTAGTACATGAAACATTTGCAAGATATATCTTGCGCGTGTCGGGTAGTTTACTATTAATGTGGGAAATGCTGCATGTTTTTTCGAGGTCACTAAGTTATTTGAATTATTAAAGTTAATTTTATTGTTTATTATTCGTACAGCTGATTATATGTTTATTTATTTTCAAATTTATTTAATTTCAAATATCCATACCATTTTCCATCTGATTATAATGTACATGTATCCGATATAATTATGTTAGGGCCCTTTGTGGTAAGAAAAACTGAAATGTCTGTCATATTCAGACCAAAAAATCTATTGGCCAAATTAATGTTTGAAATACATGTTATCCACGGCCGTATCAGTAAAGGTTATAATAATTACACCCAAAATCCATAACTGTACAGAGTTATGCCCCGTGGCCCGAGACACCCCAAAACCTCCAGAGGCGCGCGGCATAGTTAGGGCGTTTAGAGGGAGAATTTTTAATTGCACCATGTCATTTAATCTTATTTGGAACACGTTAATTGAAACACATAATACTGAGCTGCTTTTGGCGAACCTAGTTCTTGCTCGTTATATGATCTATTTTCTGAAAAACTGGAGATCGTTTAGCATGTATTTGACACTTGTTTAAAATACCTGATGGTTCTTATCAATCTGACGTGTCACATTTGATTAATAGTAACTTCTTATCATCATATTATAAAGGAACTAAGGCCTGCCATGTGATCATGACAAATTTTAACCGCTTAACCTTGAATTCCACAGAATGTCATATTACGCAAAGAAAGTCGTACATATTGTGTGTCATTATTTTAAAATGTCTTGAGGTTCATAATATTTTTCAGTACTTTTCCTTCATTTTGAGCCACAGCTGAATTGCAGCGATGAAAGTATTCCAACATGAATGAAAAAGTGTGACCGGAAATTGCGTTCTACGCCACTCTTTACACATTGCTGCCCGAAAATCAGCTTTATCATAATACTAGATTACCTACCGGTCAATGCCCGGAATAATCAATCATGCCCCCTCCCTTCTCTCTCTCTCTCTCTCTCTCTCTCTCTCTCTCGCTTTCTCTCTCTCTCTCTCTCCTCTCTCTCTCTCTCTCTCTCTCTCTCTCTCTCCTCTCTCTCGCTCCCTCTCTCTCTCTCTCATATAATAAAAGTAATAAACTACAGTCTTGTTTCAGAACTGAATCGCACCAGAACACTACGTAATAATAATGATAATAATATATTGCATTTATATAGCGCCCAACCCCGTCGATGACAAGCTCTTGGCGCTTTAACGAACTCTTACACACACACACACACACGCATACACAAAAGAAATTCAAAAATATTTACTCTTGTTGCTGCCGAAAAACATTTAACCTAGTTTGTCTGAAAGAAATGGGTCTTCAGATGGCATTTGAAAGAAACAATGTCATTAATTTCCCTGGTTGTCTTTGGAAGAGTGTTCCAGATGGTAGGGCCAAGAAATGAAAAGGACATTTCTCCTACAGTGGACAGATTCATTTTAGGTACTTTCAATTTTGTAGTGTCAGATGATGATCTTAGTTGACGAGATGGAACATAGTAATCAGTTAAATCAACTAGGTACGATGGAGCAGTATTATTGACACATTTTTTACAAATGGATGACAATTTGTACATTATTCTTTTCTCAACTGGCAGCCAGTGCAAACTCTGCGGAAATGGCAGTGCTGAATCTCTTTTCTTTTTCTTCAAAACAAGTCTCGCTGCATTGTTTTGAGCAATTTGGAGTTTTCTAATATTTTTTTGTGAAATTCCAGCCAAAAGGGAGTTGCAATAGTCAAGCTTTGAAAGTACAAAAGAATTTACTAAAACAGCCGCAGTTTCAGTTGAAATAAGATGTCTGATTTTACCGATTTTCCAGATTTCCATGTATAGAATGCGAATGAGATGACTAACCTGAGATGACATAGAAAGATTCGAATCAATGTAAACCCCTAGGTTTTTTACTTTTTTTGAAATTTCTATTGAATTAGTGCCAATTATCATCTCAGTTCTGTCCACTTCTTGCAGAACCCGCTCACGGCCTAATAAAATAACCTCAGTTTTATCCTCATTTAGAGCCAGTTTGTTTTGGTTCATCCAGCTTTTAATTTCTGTTATACAGTTTCCAGCCTGCTGCAGAAGGCTGTCAACATCGCATGGCAAGGCAGAACTGTAGAGCTGGGTATCATCAGCATAGAAATGATATTGTAAATTAAATTTCTTTATTTCATGTACAAGTGGAATAGTATAGATAGTAAACAAAATAGGACCAAGCACTGAGCCTTGTGGTACGCCATACTGAAGCGCATAGGAAAAAGATCTTATTTTGTTGGTTACAACAAATTGGTGGCGATTTGACAGATAAGATTCGACCCATTTAAGGGCGACCCCTCTGATTCCAAACGATGTTTCTAGCCTTCTGAGCAGGATTTCGTGGTCGATGGTGTTGAACGCTGCTGATAGATCCAACAAATTTAGCAGAGTAATATTTCCAGAATCTGCCTTTACTAATATGTCATTCATGATTCTTAATAGTGCAATTTCAGTACTGTGGTTACTTCTGTAAGCACATTGAAATGGTTCCAACAGGTCATTATTTCTCAAATGACACATTAATTGTTGTAATATCACCTTTTCAAGGATTTTTGAAAGAAAAGGAAGGTTTGAGACAGGCCTATAATTTTGCAACATGTTTTGATCAAGAGTCGTTTTTTTCAAAAGTGGTGTTACCCAGGCTGTTTTAAAATAATCAGGGACAGACCCACTTAAAATAGAGTTGTTTATTATTTTTGTAATAGTTGGAACCAGTTCGTCAATACAAGATCTAACCAAAAATGTAGGAATAGGATCGAGGTCACAACATTTTGATGGCGATGCCATGATGATAGATTTTACAGATTCATTCGACACAACACCAAAAGTGTCTATAGGATTTCCCTGAAACTCATCAAAATGATCAATGGCATCAAAACTGTCAAGATTTTCTCGGATAGTTGTAACTTTTTTATCAAAATAATCAGCAAAAACATTGGGCAACAAATTGTTCTCGTAAATTGTGGGTAGAGGTGTTTCCTTTCTTTTCCCTGTGAGTTCATCTCAAATACTAAAAAGTTCCTTACAAGATGTAGAATTTTGAAGTTTAGTGACATAGAAGTCTTTTTTTGCAAGTTTAATAACACATTTCCATTTGTTCTTCTGGTGTTTGAAAATGTCCTTGTGGACTGTAAGACCTGTCTTTAACCATTTCCTTTCTGCTTTGCGACATTCTGCTTTGGCTGCCTTGACATCTAGGGTGTACCATGGAGCGAGCGGTCTGTTGGAGATTGACCTGGTCTTGATAGGTGCATGTCGCTGAAGTAGATCTTGCTGGATGTTATTATAAGATGTGATGTCGCCTTCAAAGTTCTCGAGAGCATTGGCCATTTCCGTCTTGAAGGCATTGGTGTCGATACCTTTTATGTCTCTGGACGACACAACTTTTTTAATGATATTTGGCTTTGCGAAATCAATATCGAGTACGATGGTTTTATGATCCGAAGTGAGTTTTTCTAGGACGGCGGTGTTGGTGAAGGTGCTCAAGGTTTGTTTGATGATCACTAAATCTAAGATGTGACCAGCTCGATGAGTTGGACATTTGATTATCTGAGACATGTTGCCAAACCGAAAGCTTGATACGGTTTCTTTTTATGACATGCACGGTACTATATATTACGAAACAAACATGCAAAAAATACAGATGTTACATAGCAATAAACATTATTTTTTTTAAAATACATGCTTGAAGTAAACAACTTTTAATTATAGCTATCATCTTCCCTATCTCAATTGCCACCTTCCTGCCAAATGTAAGGCCTGAAGAGTGTATAGTTTGGTCAGTTAGTCATGCCAAAGGTTGCAAGTTACTGAAATATATTATAGATCCTCAATGACTGCTGTATGAAAGGACGCGCACGGCCGATCTTCTGACGTCGCTAGCGAAGGCCATTTGATTGTTGACACCTACAGCTTTATTATGACAGATAAGACTAACCAATTGTAACCAATGTTGCATCCAAACATGATCTCATTAAATAAAGCAGTTTTACCACAGTTAATGACGGTACCATACAGTAGAACCCCTGGCATAAGACCTCAGTATGTAATAACACATGCAATTTGACCTTGAAATCAACCTTTTCTATTGGATTTTTTTTAACCACCTTAATTATAGCCCATTCCATGAATCAGGACCATTTCTGTAGTCTTATAGTAATGGTTCCTCTGTATACAGAAACGAAAAACAACGCATCATGTTGCAGCCCAAATTAGTCAGCGAGCCGTGCCTTCTTGATGGAGGTCTGGTACAGAGCTGAATTTCTTTGATGGTCCTTTTCCAAATTATGAATCCCATGCAGAAGAACATTTATTTTGCCAGGCGTCGCAGCAGATGTTTTGAAAATAATCCAAAACCATGGTAGGTGTTCATGGTGAGAAGAATGTTGACAAGTCTTTGACGGCAGCATGCTTTATGTTTGGATTTCTTCACAAAGCACAAACCATTCCTTACGAACTCATATGTGCACACATGTGGGACAGTCAAACAACCCATTGAAACTTCTTGGATGAAGTCTTTTACTCCGCTTGACAATAAACACTTCAGCAAGTGAACTGAATCGTACAACGAATACCAAGCTCGCTGATCATTCAAAGGATGTACAGTCTCAAAGTCAGTTCTTCTTGTGAATAATTGGCAGTATTGCTGATTGATTTTATGATTGTCAGTCATGAACCCTAAAACAATCCCACTTGTCTTCTCAACAACAGCAGCAGCTTTCTTGACAACAGTGCATTGGTAGGCAGCTGTTAGTTTGTGAACAGGGGTAACAGATACCATAACACTAGGTCCACCATGCAAACATTTGTCTTGCGACCAGTGACTATGAGACGTAAGTCGCTGGTCTGGAACGGAGGAATCGGGAGATAAACATAATGGAGGAGTCAGATATCGAAATTTTTTTTATTCTCGAAATGAAAAGTACAATCATTTCTGAACAAGAAAATGCTAATCTTGTTGGCGAATTATGACTATAAATTGGTTAAATTAAGGTTTTCCTGAGGTAAGTATGACTCCTAGTGTTGCCAAACTGTTCATTTTTGCCGTCATTTTGACTCATTTCAATCAGCTGTATTCGTTATTCATATATCCGCTACCCTAACACAACGGGTATCGTTGGAAAGCTTATTTACTGTACTTTCATCTCATTGGCTTTGTTAAGGAGCCAAGTTCAAATCCAGCCAATGGAAAACGATTTTATAGCGTAAACAAAAAGCAAGGACCTTGGGTCTTTGCCCTAGCAACGCGATCTTTGATTGGCTGGATCGTGTCACATGACCAAAAAGAGTTCCAATCTTTTTCGTTTTGACCACTTCTGCTCCACTGTTTCGGGTTTGTTTTCACCCACATTCAGTCATTTCATTCATTGCGACACGACTTATTGTATACGCTCTTATTTTATCGAATTTGATCACGGCCTCACGCGAGGAGACGATAGCCAAACTGTTCACTTCATCAGTCATTGGGAATGAGGACAATAATTTTAATAATCATTAACTTGCACGGTTGGTGAAACTACTGTGTTATTTCAATGATCTTTAACTCACGCTGGTGGTGAGAATGTGAATTCTTGGATTTTGGAGTTTGTAATTACTGCTGTGTACTTCCTGAGGTGTTTTTCACTGAGGGGTAAGTTGGATCTACTTTTATTACTTTTTTAAGTTCTGTAAGTAGATCTAGATCTAGTACTTTGTTTCCTACATCTGCATCTTTTAGTGTTTCATTGTTCTCCCTTCCCTTTTCCCTTGCACTAGATCTAATCTTCCACCTTTCGTCCTCTTCCTATGTTACTTGCATTGCGCGTTGACAAAACTGCTATCCCTTTTAGCATTTAAATCCCTTTAAATCTACTCTATATTGGATCATTGTTTTATCATGCTTTGCTAACTACTATAGTTTACTACTACCAAGGTGGTCTGCATCCTCTATTTTTTTCCTCAATTTTACCATTAGAATATTGGATGGACAGGGGGAAGGGATTCTCTCAATTCTGCTTTGCTTTTTAAGGTGTGAATGGTGATTTCTACTGCCAATGCTGAAAATCAGCTAGTAAATATATTACTTTAGCAGTTCAACTTCAACTTTCACACTTTTATGCATGGTTGCTAAGGAAAAACCTGGTCTGAACATGACCGATCTTTAATCGCGATTTTCTCGGAATTTCCGCCATTGCATGGAGGCCACCCCCCGTCTCTTTAAACTGCTATATCTCGGGCTACAATTAAGCTAGCTCAAAAATTTTTTCATCACATGAAAGTACAATAAATAAGCTTTCCTATGACACCAAAAGCTCAGTTACAGTAAAAAGCGACAAACGTCTCATTTTGACTGGTCGCGAGACATTTCATCATGACACATAACACAGAGCTTGCCTTGGAGTCTGGGTCTTGAATGGTATCTAAGAATTTTGAATTGATATCTTTCCGATTTGACATGACATTGAGAACACCCTCTGAAAAGGCGACTCTTTGGCGAATTTTCACTTCATCGACTAACAAAAAACAATGTTTCTTCTGAGCATTCTTTGCTTTCTGAAATGTTTTCTCCAGTACTTGGTCAACATCTGTAGAATAGATGATAGACTGCAGCTTTCGTCTACTTGGGAGAACAAGAAAGTCACGCAGTTGATGGTAATTACAGTGAGGGAAAGATTCAATTGCAAAGCAATAATCTGCCACCGAGAATGCCTTGTCATATATGAGTTGAAGCTGTCTTGTCAGAAATTTGAGTTTCTTGCCTTTGGCAGCTTCAAGCGACTCTTAGCCTACATATCCTTATGCGCGACGCGACATTCAGTCGCTTGCGATCGTCGCTCGAGACCAGTCGCGCGAAGTGTATCCTTATGCGCTAAGATTCGCTAACGAAAATCCGGGGTCAAGCGATGTCGCTCGAGTCAAAAGTGTCTCCTTATGCGCGAGCGACGTCTCGTCGCGTGTCAAGTCGCCATGTTTGACTTTTTTCTTTGCGAGGATAGACCCAAGACCCACTACGTCAGGACGGTGCAATGAGCACTTCCTTCCGCCGAATCAGGAGTTTCTAAAAATAGTTCGGCGCGCACAATCATAAACACAGGCATGCTGTCATTACATGCGATTCGTCGTTCGTGTTGATCTTGGAGAAAATCCTGCACCTTATTTGTAATTACTGCTGATATAGACAATTATCAATCAAGACATTTGACACTAGTGGCAGTAAAAGAATATGATGGTAGCACAGGTGAAGGGCTGGCAAGACCTAGCACAACCTTGATAGAGACTGTAGATTTTTTTCTGAAGCTGTTTTTCCAAACAGACATTGCAAAATGCTAAAGTCAAGACAACATACGCCACCACTTTCAAAGCAAGTTAAAACATCTACCCCGCACATTCAAGCACAAGTATTCCAAATACAACTGTTGCACACCGGATGATGTTGTTAATTTGTTCCTGACAATTCGACTGCATCACCAGGTCAGCCTAGGAAATAGTACATCAAAACAGAAAATTTCAGGATAGAAACTTGGAAAACTGACGAAACTGCAACATAAGTAACACTTTCTTTTTCTTCTTTCGTTCACCAAATCTAAATCTGCAGATTTGTTCTTTTAAAAAAATCTATGGCTTTCTGCAGTTGTGACAGAGCACCATAGAGTTTGACATTCAGGTCGGTGGGTTTGGGCCAATATGTTTCCCGTAGTGCTAAGAGGAGTATGCAGTTCTGCAATATAATGCTCTGTGTTTTGAGGAGACTGGCTGCACTCACATATTTATGGCAGATGTTCCTATTTCAAACTTTGTGGACATATAGTGGTGGAGCCTATTGTGGCCAGTTCTTAGTCTGAACAATATCACTTGATCCTCTCTGTTCAGGAGATGATATTTATCCTGTTGGTTTATTTTGCTGCCGTCTGTTGTTTTTGATGAGGTTTTTCTTGTTATATTAGTTTAAGAGGCACTGTGGCTGCTCCAAGCCAGAACCCTCCTTGGCCAGTTGGTCTGCTTTCTCAATGCCTGGCACTCTACAATGTGATGGTACACAATGTGATGGTATCCACTGCATGACTATCCTGTTTCGATTTCCAAGGTGCGTAAAACATTTCTTCAAGTCGTTAAGCTTGCCAGCTTGAAGGGCAGTAACACTTTCAAATTTCATTATCATCAGAATATTACGGATGGAATTTGGTGAGTTCTTGTTGTTTTTTTAATCGCCTATCTGGTCACTTTTCCTACTTCATTACCCTTTTTCTGCTACCCTGGTTATCTCTACATTTTTCCGTAAAATTATAAGACGTAAATTTCTGGTCTGATGTATGTGAGAACTTCATTCGAAGTTTGCATTTTATACCCATTTATTTGTTTTAGTCATTGAAATAATCGCACATGTGGTCTCTTTTCCTACTTCATTACTCTTGTTCGGCTGCCTTGGTTATCCCTACACAAATTCATAAGATTAGAAGATGTACAGTTCCCTTATGGTCTTGTGTATGTAAGAACTTCATTCAAAGTTTGCAGTTTATACTCATTTATTTGCTTTAATCATTAAATCAATTATTTGAATAGATTATCTATTGTACCGTGGCGTAGTGGGTCTTGGGATAGACGTTCATGATGTATGTAGTGCAAAGAAAAAGTACTACACATGGTGCGCACAATGAATCAGCACACGCAAGATATTTCGACCAATGGCTATGCTTTAAATCAGACACACCTCCAGACAGTCTGACGCGACCATCTAGCCTATCGCGACATGACTTGATCTCACGCGATGGTCGCTCGAGACTAAACGTCGCGTCGCGTATAAGGAGATGGCTTCTCACAAATCTTACTCGATTGATTTTGGAGCGACAACAATCGTGAGCGACTCAATGTCGCGTCGCGCATAAGGAAACGTAGGCTTAGGCTTGAACTGGTTGAAGAGTCGTTGCCACTTTTTTAACAACACCATCCACAAGAAGGTCATAGTTAATCGCTGAGTGCACAGCCTCAAAGAATTGTGTGTAGGATGACAGACCAGTGTTTGGACTTAAGATTTTACCCAAAGGCACGTTAATCCCATTCTTGAAAGCAGAAAGAGTAAGAGGTGAACACAAAGTAGATTTGTTGTGAACAATTAATTATTGACACGAAACTCTCTCTGTAATCTTTCACCATGAAAATACATACAAATTTGTCTTCTGGACGAGATATGAGAAGATTTTCTTCCTTTTTTAACAACTCTTTGTCAGGAGAAAACTCAGAAAACGAAGTGATTCTTGTTACGAATCTGGACTGGGTGATAGTGCCCTCCAGTGTTAGGGTTCTGGACTAAAGTCCCCTCTAGGTGTTATGAAGAGGTCTTCTCAATGAGGGTATTATGACTGCATTTAAATCGAGAGGTATTTAGTATTCAATCTTTCGTACCATGCCACACACTAAGAACAATCTGAATAAGTTTCATAAACAGACCTGCAGGGCCACAAATTTAATTACATTAATTACCCTAACAATTTTGTCTAGATCTATTACATAGTAAATACAACATCAGCAGCATCAAATCTAAATTCAATAATATGTCACTCGAAGTCTTCTCTAGATTCCTATAATATTATGATAATTCTGACTCACTAACAATTTAAGTACTAATTATATATCTCTCAGATCTGGTCTGCCTACTATATATCAATCAATATACTAATATGGGCTCTGGCGACGATGTCACCTCAGCTATTTGTGCCTACCGCTTATAATGGATCGAGCTCGTCAATATAAACTGACGTAGCTAAGTCTAGACATCTACTCTAGGATGGGCTGGCAATTCCCAGCCTCATCCAGACAAATCAATCCCAATTCACAGATGCGTATGCCATACATTCATACTAATTGCAAGTCAATATAAATCTTTGTCTTGCAGTCTTGGGTAGCATTCCTAATATATGCGGCAATCCTGTCCTAGTGGATAACTTATGTTCAGCTCCTCGTTCATTGTTGAGTCATCAATGGACAAACACTTACGCTTGGTCCCTGGTGTTAGAAAACCAGGGAGCGATGGACAATAGCAGTGGGCATATCTCATTCAAGCATATGGCTTCCTCTCAAATGTCTATAGTGGACTAGACATGACATCGAACAGACTTAGGATTCTTCAGGCAGAATCGTGCCGACGCCTGCACAGATTGGAGTTTTCTGTATGGAGTAATGGACATAGGTATGGCTACACTTTTATACTGTGCAGCCACCTGCAAACTACCGTCCAAATCCCTAGATTTGATTGGTGCATCCATGCGAGCTCATCTCGCAGTATTAATATATTCTACGTGGGAGTTGGTCACGGCCTTGTACTAAAAACAGACAAGGTCAATTTAAAATGTCAAAACAATTACTGAAATCTTTAAACCCTCGTGCTTTCTACATTTTATGTACGAATTTCTGAACGCGACTGAGCGTCTTAAACTATCTATCCTTATTCACCCCTTCTCTTCCCTTCTAAGTGTTCATCAAAATCATGGGGTCGAGAATTGCACTGTCACTCCTAACTTATCCATTTATTCTATCTCGCCCCACTTTCTTTCCATCTCTAAGAAAAAAGTGTTTCAAAAACAAACTGTTCACGAGAACAGTTCAACGACAACTTACGCTGGTTATAATCAACGAGACCGTGAAAAATCAACTCCTTGCAAGTCGTGACCCAGCACGGCAATTATAGTACACTTAAACCATGACAATTCTGTCTTTCTTGATGAAATAGTTCAGCTGTTGATCCTCAGCTTTAGGCTCGCGTGGTGCTGGTTTTGGTGTTGGCAAACAAGAAGAAGGAACATTAAAAATACTTGGTGGCATCACAGGCCGATTATGTCCACCTGGTATCTTGACCATAGGTGTATCCGCTGGCCAATGTCTCTCACATATAAAGAATTTTGTTGGGTCGACAACGAAATCCTCACGTGAGGGGAGAACGTTCAACCATTTCTGTTTTTCTTGTTCGTCTTTAGGTAGTTTAAACACACGGCACTTGTTAGATTCGTTGTAGTTGCCTTTGCAGTTCACAACACCACACTTGTTTGGCATTTTGAAAGAATATAAATCCCACACCTTGCAAAAAATATTCACCAGTATCACATTGTTTCACACGTCTGTTTCAATGTTTATATTTTCCCACAAAACCAAAGCACTTGTTCCGGTAACGTAAACATCCGGGAGAAAAAGAGTGCAAGCTTTCTGCACTAGATCTAGGCCTAAAAATAAAAGTTTTGGCGTGTTGGATATTCACTAAGTAAATTAATGCCAACAAATCGCATGGAAAATGTGTTTACTTACTTAATTGACATAAACTTCATCGCATCTTATTAGTCTAGATTACTACGCTAAAGCGCACTATTACGTTCGGTCTAAAAATAGACTATTCATCAGAAACTGGGCCAATGCAATGGCCTTCGCTAGCGATGTCAGAAGATCGGCCGTGCGCGTCCTTTCATACAGTAGTCCTTGTAGATTCTGTATTACGACAAAGAATTGTGGTGTAACAAAAAGATCTTTTTAACATTAGTCTTTTCTTCAAATCCAAGTGTCGTTAATGTGTCCTAGGTCCAGATATACAGGTGGTCTTGGTACAAGAAAGATTTACAAGATTTATCTGGCCGGGTCGGCTACTAATACTAAAGCCACAAACGGAGGGGGGGGGGGGCGCACATCAAAATAGGCCGTAGGGATTTTTCATAGCCTATTTCAATTTAACTGTGCAGTTATAACTGTTGTTTGTTTATGTCTTCTTGGCGATTTCCTTGATTAATTCGGATTAAAATATCGAACTTAACAGAATCTGATTAACATCTCTTTAGGATGTATACATGCAGAATAATTATATAAATATTTTTTTTTATCGTTTTGTATATACTTATACTAATTTCCGATCATGGTAGGCTGCATTTTTTTTTTTCTTGGAAAATTGAAGTGGGACGTGAGATGAAGAAATAAATATGGAGGAACACGGGCCTAATATAATGGTGGACATGTGTACTTTCGTACGTGGAGCACTGTTTGCCGAGTATTGACCATTGAACACACAATGTTAGTGCCTCGTAAAGTTTCACACTGTGCAATATTAACGTTTTCTTTCTTCTTTTAATAATCCAGTCTAGATATTATTATTGTGCAAAGAATGAAACTCAACATCAGGCTGCAGTCTAACAAATAAAAAATCAGTCCTTCAACGCTCAGCGTGAAATTTGTGCCCATGCAAAATTTCAAACAGATTTAAAGAGCAGTGTTTGAGGAAATAGACCTTGCTTCAGCTCTTTCTGGAAAAAAAGGATCACTGTATCATAAGTGAAACCTCTGTGGCGTGGAAACTTGTCCAAACTGCAGATGAACGTTGTCACGAGCAGAGTTAGGGTCTTGGGGAGCATTCGACTGCACGAGAGGCAGCTAACTCACACTCGGACACAACCACACAAGAAAAATATTAAACAACTAGAGTATCTATATATGTCAGGCCGGTCAGGCCATGTTTTACATAAATATTAATAAACAAAACAAAAGACAATAGAGGTATATTCAAAGCAATAAATTCTAATTACTAACTTAATCTATGATATTCATGTAATTATGGTTCCTTATTGGATGTACTGCAATCAATAGCAAATAGGTATATTATACGAAACTAGATATCAATTTAATGTGACAGTTGAGTCGCCACTGGCCAGTCGCCAGGCAAACTCTCCCTAAATCATATGGGCTTGAATGTTAGGAGAGCCCAGTACGTTCCAAGCCTACAGAAGCACACTTCGGCTTGTAGGTAATTACGCAGTTGCAAAAAAAAACTATTTATATATATGCACAATCATTATTCAATTCATCAACAATGTGCCATATTACTTCAATCATACTATGGAAATAATTCTATAACACAGGCCACTCGTCGTCGAGTGCCAGCTGGGGTTTCCTTAGACTTCCTATGAGGCTGTGGTTCTCTCTCTATCTCTGATCTTCTATTATGCTTGAACTAATAAGATATATTACCATTGGTCACGCCTACTGGTAGGCGCGAACATCAAAATAGCGCAGCGTGGGCTTTCAAAGGTCAGCCCACTCAGACCTTTCTTTCTAGAGCTCAGTCAGTCCGTTAGCAAGGACTTCTATTCTTCAAACCACACAGTTCAGGTACTGGCCAACCGGAGATACTTCACGACACGATGCTTCTGCTCGTCTGTATTCAATAAATCTGAACGTTACACGATGTCTTATACTATCTAACTACCCAGCGTGCTAGTCCGCTGGCCCAATTAGTTCAGCTATCTCATAGGTCGAAACCTCCCACCATTTTAATTGTAGTAATACGTCTGCACTATTCTACCAGCCAGTTAACGTGCAAAAACTTGTCTAGTCATACTTAACAATGTCAACTATCCCCACCTTGTTTCACCCCTACTCCATTACTTATTAATCACGAACATTAAAACCGACAAGCGTGACTCTAACAGTTTAACTTTACATTTATTTACTCACCAACTATAATTCGCGAGGGCCGTTCAAGGCCACCAGCCAATTTCTCATGGCCCTGGTAAAACAACAACAACTCACTCTCTGCGTGAGTTTTAACAACATCCGAATCATGACAAACGTGAGCAAGTGTTTCGTGACTTGTCGACCTCAGTCTGTGTTTCTAGATCTCTATTATGGTTATTCAATCATCTCTACATTTCAGAAGTTGAAAATCTTGGTGGAGCGGACAATGAGGCAGAGGTAGTTGTTCATTTTTCATAGATGTTTTCGTTCTCTCTTGCTCTTTTCTCTCTTGCCGTTTCTCTCACGTTTCCCTTCTCTCTTTGTCTCTCTCTCTCTCTCTTCCTCTCTCTTGCTGTTTGTCTCACTTTTCCTTCTCTCTCTGTCTCTCTCTCTTTTCCTTCTCTCTCTGTCTCTCTCTCTCTTTGTCACACTATCTCTCTCTCTTCCTTTTTCTCTCTCTGTCTGTTTCTCTATGTGTTTCTCTCTCTTCTTTCTCCCTTTCTTTCTATCACTCTTGATGTCTGCCGTTCTCTCTTTCTCTCTTGCCGTTCTCTCTCCATCTATCTCACTATCTCTCATTCTCTCTCTCGCCCATTCTCTCTCACTCTCTCTCTCTCTCTCTTTCTCGCTTGGTCAGATGAAATGCTGTGAATAAAATTAGAAAATCAACAGTATAGTTTCATGAATGATTTCGCGGTATCATGTCATTGTTATGAGATACTTTTTATTGTTTAAATGTATGACTTACCCCCCCCCCCCACTTTTTTTCCCTCCATGGTAGTTCCTCTTAACTTTGTGACGAAGCACACCTTTTATCTTAGAAAACTGCCTCACCTATTCTATATCATTCTTTTTTTAGAGAGAAGCATATAGACTGTTATCCTTGCAGTTTTAAGGAGTCTCTGAACTCACATCAGTTTATTTAAAAAGGCAACCTTCTAAAGATTATTCACTGTGCGAGTATGTTCATACCATGTGCGTTATATTTAAACGGCCTGTATGCTGTGCATGTAAGTTGTTGGGTATTCCATACTGCCTGCATAAATCTCAGATTGATTGTTCACCAGATTTAAAATCATTAGACAGGTGCTCAAACTGACATTGGATGACCTAGCTCTTGTAATGGTAATGAACGAATAATTATAGAAAGACTTTATTTCTGTTGTTGCCAAGCTAGGGACTGTTCACTGGTCAATAATGTAATTCTCCATCATGATATCTTGAATCAGAGTAATACTGATATCTCACATTTTACACAATGGTAGATTTCTGTTGGTCGCATTTATTTGTGTACAGCCTTCAGACCGATCGGAGGACTATGCAGAACAAGAGATAGAGAACACAATTCCTAAAGCTGTGGAGGCCGCGGCGACAGACAGACTGGGGTCAGTTGGCGAACCGACAGAACAAAATCACCAACGTACTGAAATGAAACGGCCATTATCTAGCAAGAATCTCCCCCGGACAGTAAGGCATATCACATTAGAGCAAAATTAATTTCTTTTACCTCCGTATTGTGTCAGAGTGTGAACTTGTGTCAGAGTACGAACTATTCTGGTTCGTGGAATTTCCAGTTTGGTGTTTTAATCTTCATATAGAACATCATTTTTCCCTCTTTTGCTCATTGTGTGGGGAAGATAATCAATTATTTATTTTGGACTTGCTAATGATTGGCTAATGACAGAACGACTGTGTGCTGGTGCAGCAGAATACGTACACTGTGTGACGCTGAGATCTTTCTTTATGAGGACTCAATGCTATGGGCGAAAGATGCTTGCAAAAGATGCAATTTATAATTGTAGTTTTATTTTAGAGTAATAGTATAATAGTGTCCTTGTCTAAACAGAATGTCACAGAAAGATGACAAAAAAACTTTTGTATGTGTTTGTTTCAATCTTCTAGGTGAAGTTCGAAGAAAATGCAAATCAGAAAGAGGAATTTGAATTGAAGGAAGAACAGCACAGAATCACACAAAAGAAATATCGAGATGCCAAGGATGAAAATGATCGCTTACGAGGTAAACCAATGCTAGACAACTGACATAAATGCCCTAGTATGTGTATAATCTCAATCTTCTAGGTGAAGCTGAAAGAAAAAACACGCTGATAAAAATACCTTATTGGCGGAGGAAAACGTTCAAAGGACAATGGAAAGAAAATGGCTGCTTTTTTGTATTTATTTGAAGATGCCGACTTCCTTCACAGAGGTATGTTTAGCTTGTGTTGTAGACATTTTTAATTCTAATAGTCATGAAGGACTGTCCAAGGAATGTCTGCCAAACATGTCATCTCTCCTGAAGAATTATACAATCCACGAAAAAACATGACCCCCCCCCCCCCC
The DNA here is from genome assembly GCA_963931925.1 of Onchidella celtica. Lineage (NCBI taxonomy): Eukaryota > Metazoa > Mollusca > Gastropoda > Systellommatophora > Onchidiidae > Onchidella > Onchidella celtica. The sequence continues at coordinate 2,397,594 of OZ007583.1, read as the reverse complement.
CCCGCCAAACCCCCTCCTCAAAACGGTCTCAGAACTGAAACTTCAGTTCTACTTTGAGAGAATTCTAGATTTCTAGGGGGAAAATGGTGGAAGTACATAGCAACCTCTTTACCTCAAAACAACCGAATTGCAAATGTATATGGAAACCCCCTCTTAGCTGCTGTCATTTTAACCAATCTTGCATTAAAAGTGTGGCTGTTTGTCCTAAACCTATCCCTGTGGTAGCCTGTAAACTTTATACCAATCCTTTCCTTTGCCCTCCGTGTACATGACACCAACATGGTACATGTACATTTAATTGTAAATTTTAATACTTGTATCACCATTACCTATTGTGATTCGGGTTCATTCCTTGACGGACTTTGATCCTGACATCTACTTTTCATTATGCAACAAAACCAACAAACTACATACATTATTCTTATGATTAAATCTACTTTGAAAAAACAAACATGACCGCACACGGCTAGCATCGCACATCTGTTGACATAGGATCTAAGTGGCACAAGTTATGAAATTGATAAAAAAACAACAACGAAAACAACAACAACCAGACCTTTCATAACGAACATGATAGAGGAATGGCGAACCTTTTTTAAAAATACCCCAACTGAAAATCGCCAATTTGTTCATAATTCAAATAAAATCAGAAATAGCCCCCCCCCCCTCACACACACACACACACACATACACCCCTTATCCCCCACCCTACACCCAAACCTTTTTTCTGGCTTTTCAAGAAAGCAAGAGAGAGAGGAAGAGAAAGAGAGAGTGAGAGATGGGGGAGTGGAAGAGAAAGAGAGAGAGAGCGAGATGGAGAGACAGATAGACAGACAGGCAGAAAGACAGTCAAACAAACACCGACAGAGAAGAAGAGGCAACAGGTTTACCCCTAGAAATGGTGGATACCCTATCCAGCGGTACATGCAGGTAAAGGCTGGGGGGTGCAGTTTCTATAATGCAGGTGTTGTTTTTTGTTGTTTGTACAAACGATTATGATTAGAAAATGACACAGCGATGAGGAAATAGTAAAACAACAACGACAAAAAGAACAGAAATAATTATTGCATCAACATCAATTTTTTTTACTGTTTTTTTTGTTTAATCTGTGATACCAGAACAAATGGGACATTGGAAAAAGCAATTTGAACTGAAGGAAGAACAGCAGAGAGTCACACTAAAGAAATATCAAGATGCCAAGGCTGAAATTGATCATTTACGAGGTAAATCAATGCTAGATCTAGATTTTTTTTATTTGTTCCGCTGATGAGGATTTATATTTCTATTGTTTAAATCCACATGACAATGATTTTTTACCGCAGCTGTTTCGAACGTCTTGAGAATTTCTGCAATGAGACTTACACGGATTGATTGTGTAACAAATCCCAGACTGGGAGATGTACTGATTATGACAGGACAACAATCACGAACAGACAAGTATAACACTTAACAGAACAACCAAACAGGCTCACACATTTATTATACACAAGCAAAATAAAATGATAATACATGAGTAAAAATAATGTGACTCACAGTTTACATGAATTAAAATGGTAATACCAATAGATCTGATAACAATAAAATCTTTGGAGAATAGTCCATTACAAAACTTCCGGGTTTACAATGTTTCTCTAGATTGGTTATCAGGTGCTAAGATAACTGTTGAATTTCTGTTTCCTGTTCGTGAAGAGCTACATACATCATTCTATGCTTAAAAACAGGACGGCGTAAATCCTTAGTCCTTAAGATTCTGGTATGAATCAGCCCTTAGCCTTGATTGCTCTCCTCTTATAAGCTGCAGTCTCTCCGACTCAATCTTGGCAGAGGCGTTGACCATGAGTTGCTGAAAAAGTCGACGCGCTTGGAGAGTATAATTTCCATGCCGGGTGAAAAACTCAAAGCAATAGAACTGATTCTGTGTCCGTTTGTAATTAAATTTTAATTGCAGATCCTAGCCATCTGTTCCTTTAGGGAAAAGTATTGGGTACTGAAGAGCATCATAGGCTCGGTGTAGCTCACAGATCCTCTGCACATTATTATCTATCTGGTGTAAGACAATATCATGGTGTCCAACAGGATTATTAGGCATTAAAATAACAATTTCTGGAGCTCCCTGTGCATCGTATCGCCTACTGTGTTCCTTAGCAGGACGTGCATCCTTTCTAATGACAATTTTGAAATTTGGGAACTGACTACGCCTAGCAAACTCATACGCTGACTTTAGTTCATGGACATACTTATTACGATCTTGCAATACTGTTTGAACCAATAAAACTACAGCTTCACACAGAGGACTGTCCAAAACAGACATTTGTCTACGAAGTTGATCCATCTCAGAATCCATGTAATTCGCAAAAACTTAGGCAGCTCCTGTGTCAAAGGCTCCAATGGTCCCACCAAGTGACATACTTGACCCTGAATGCAAAAATTAGGATTCCATCCATCTACACAAATCATCTTACATCCAAACAAAGTCATTTGAAAGGCACAATTGTAATGTCTGATATAAGAAACTTTTCGATTCTTCAGAATCACCACATTATAATCGCTTGAATTCCGGAGGTGGTTCAGGATACGGCTGCAATTTAATTTTACCATTGTTGCAACACATTGCTGCTGTCTCTGTGGCATGACAACATGGGCATTGCAGAGAAAGATTTCCTACGGCTATGGTCACCAAACAACTTTCCGGAGAACAATTTAAGGCCTTTGGTAAAGTATTGTGTAGTGCAGCTGGATATAGGTGGTGCAGGATCTGGCACAGGCAGATCTGCAGGCATGGGAGGACCTGCAGATGCATGTGATGCAGACACAGCCGGATCTTCATTCTCAAGGGTGGCATTACTTCTTAAGTGACGGGGTCGCTTAGCATTGGGAGTTAAACGACCCATCGTGGACTTTCATTTGCGAGGCATCTGATGAAAAAAAAAAATTAAATAGTTGATGGAAATATGTAACGTTTTGAGTAGGAAAATGAATTAGGCGGCCTCAATGTAAAATACATGCCTCCCCCCCCCCCCCCTGCAATTTCTATTTAGATGCAAAAATCAATGAAAAACTGTACAACTGGATCTGGATTGAGAGTAACACCCAGATCTAGATATAGATATAGTTAGACCTTTCTTGGATCTGACAGCATTGATTTATAACGGTGTTCGTGATTCCCAACTACTCGCTGACTAATATAAAAAATTTAAAAAGTCTAACTGTAAGCTTTGATCTCGCATTTGTAGATCTATGTCAAATTAAGGGATCTTCCTGGAGGCAGAGCGAGTAAATCCAGCTAGATCTAGATTTAGCTGTAGTGTAAGTAAGCTTAAGAGCTCAAACACAAAGATAAGCAAGATCTCGATAATGTATTTGTTATTTTGTAAGTCGTGAACAATCAGTGATGCTTACTTTGACCAAAGCATGTACTTCAAATCTTCAAGCCAATATGTGCGTGCAACTGAATCAGTCACAATTGAAATCAATGTCAAAGGTGGAGAATTTGTGGAGAGAGTAGAGCTCATAGATCTAGATGTGTAATGCAGCTTGGCCAAAACGTGTTCTTCGAGTCACCATGTGCGTACAAATGAATCCTTCACATTTGAATTGTAGTTGTAGAGATATTGGGCGGTCTCGATGCCGGATTGGTTTCACGGTACCGTAACAGAATATTGTGCCGGATCGGTTTCAAACGATACTTCCTTTCAAACAGATGATCTAAGCATAGGAAAAAACACTCGATCCCCGATACTTTTTATGACATGAACGATACTGTCAGGATGACGCCAAGATGGAGAATGAAAATTAGAACTGTTGATAGCACGATGAAACAATGCATTTTCTATAAATTCAGGAACAAAACCAATCAAAATAATGAAAATTTCCGTGCACCCTTCAGGGTATTTGAAATGTACATGCAAAATTTGGTTCCTGTAGGTGGCCTAATAAAAAAGCCTTTTGCGTTCAAAGGTGGAGAAAGTGCGTAATATATAATTAGATAAAGATAAAGATATACGTGCAATTACATAGGTTACATTATTCAATTCAAATACCATCCAATGGTCATTATTCCCAACATTCATTCTTTCTCCGGGTCCACAACCCGATAGTTACTTTTCTAAATATGCTCCGGCCTCAGCCTCACATCAATGTATGTACTACTTGCGGCCTATCTTATTGGCTCCTGCTCAACCTAACCTCAATATCTTAATATCACCTCAATATCTCAATATCACATCAATATCTTAATATCACATTAATATCTCAATTCATAACGTCCCTGCCTGTGGCCAGACTGCCACGAATAATGTGCCCTCGCTGTCCTGCGCGACAGCTTCACTCAGGCTGGCCTGTGGGTAGCCTTCTGCCCAACCCATGCATCTCACTTATGCTGGCCTATCCCCTGCACTAGTCTCTCCACCACGGGTTGCTTCACTGCCCGACCCCGACACCTATAAGAATAACATTACATCTCTATAACACCATACAATTACTATCCACGTCACCACTCATTACGAACCATCAAGCGTACACACAACAGTCCACATTTCACTCACCACACATCTGCACTTCTCTACGGTAACACACCTCCACCGTATTACACAGTACTCAGACTCGCTACGAATCCATGATCCTAAATTACATCTATCGCTCATTGCGCACATCTCTATACACAGTAATCAATGACTTTCACATTCCTCACATATAACTTATTTACATCATGGTCATAGGAGAATATAGTACATCAATCATCATAATTATCAATCCTTACAGTTCGACCTACCAGTCATCAATGGAATACACAACAAACTCTCGACTGCTCTCTTCACGTCTGTCCCCTTGGACTTTTCGGCTTGCAGTGATCTGACTACTCAGATCTTGCCTCGTCTAAGCCCCAACTCACTCACAACCCGCACGCTTCAATTCCCCTTCCCCGCACTTATTGACCCTCGCTCACTCGCTCGTGACAGATTGATTCAACTGGAGGTTATTATAAAGACACATATAGAAAGTTGAACAAACCAGCTTGTTGTAAGAATTGTATGGTCGTGTTTTTGCATACCCGACATCACCTGCTGAGGTTGTGGGTTTCTTCCCGTGACATCACTGGTTGTACCTTTAATTCTGCAGGACAGTTCACTCATTTTTACATCTTCAGGATGTTGCAAGATTCATAATTACAGTGCATAGACCTACATGATTGTCATGATTCGGATATTATTAAAACTCACGCAGAGAGTGAGTTGTTGTTGTTTACCAGGGCCATGAGAAATTGGCTGGTGGCCTTGAACGGTCCTCGCCAAATTATAGTTGGTGAGTAAATAAATGTAAAGTTAAACTGTTGGATTCACGCTTGTGGGTTTTAATGTTCGTGATTAATAAGTAATGGAGTAGGGGTGAAACAAGGTGGGGACAGTTGACATTGTTAAGTATGACTAGACAAGTTTTGCACGTTAACTGGCTGGTAGAATAGTGCAGACGTATTACTACAGTTAAAATGGTGGGAGGTTTCGACCTATGAGATAGCTGAACTAATTGGGCCAGCGGACTAGCACGCTGGGTAGTTAGATAGTATATAACATCGTGTAACGTTCAGATTAGGGGAATACAGACGAGAGAAGCATCGTTTCGTGAAGTATCTCCGGTTGGCCAGTACCTGAACTGTGTGGTCTGAAGACTAAGAAGTCCTTGCTAACGGACTGACTGAGCTCTAGAAAGAAAGGTCTGAGTGGGCTGACCTTTGAAAGCCCACGCTGCGCTATTTTGATGTTCGCGCCTCTCAGTAGGCGTGAGCAATGGTAATATATCTTAATTATTCAAGTATAATAGAGATCGGAGATAGAGAGAGAACTACAGCCTCATAGGAAGACTAAGGAAACCCCAGCTGGCACTCGACCACGAGTGTCCTGTATGATAGATCTATTGCCATAGTATGATTGGAATAATATAGCACATTGTTGATGAATTGAATAGTGATTGTGCATAAAATATAGTCTTTTGGCAACTGCTTAAATTACCTACAAGCCGAAGAGTGCTTCTGTAGGCTTTGAACGTACTGGGCTCTCCTAACATTTAAGCCCATATGATTTATGGAGAGTTTGCCTGGCGACTGGCCAGTGGCGACTCAACTGTCACTTTAAATTGATATCCAGTTTCGTATAATATACCTATTTACTATTGATTGCAGTACCTCCATAGTTACATGAATATCATTGGTTAAGTTATTAATTAGAGTTTTTGGTTTGAATATATACCTCTATTGTCTTTTGTTTTGTTATTAATATTTATGTAAACTATGGCCTGACCGGCCTGACATATATACGCTCTAGTTATTTAGTACTTTTCTTGTGTGGTTGTGTCCGAGTGTGAGTTAGCTGCCTCTCGTGCAGTCGTAACATCCCCAAGACCCTAACTCTGCTCGTGACAATGATCAAAAGTGCTCCATTTGCCATCAGACACTTTTGCTGAAATTCTTGAATTGTTGACTGACGGTAGATGATGTAACTGAACTCCCACCTTGGCTGGTGAGGCTCATCGTGTGATATAGTATCAGACGTGAAGTTGTAACAGGATGTTAGGTTAATGGGATCGGCTAACATGTATCATTGATAGCTAAGAAACAGTGAATGCCATTATAGTTACATTTCTATACAATATCAAAATAATTATCTCCGATGGCACTAAATTGCTCTTACAACCCTTGAGTACATGGAATTGGAAATATATATATCGTATGTATAAAACGAACATCGTGCATCTCGCCCAAACTTGGTTTTTAAAAAATTGCTTTTTGAAAGATTTGAAAGCATGTTACTCGGGCCGTTGATAACATAGTCGGCTTAATAATGTATTATCATTTCCAGAATTGTTTTGTGTGTTTTGCAGATTTCTTGGTTTTAGTGATTGAGGAAAATGCCAAATAAAAACATTTGAACAAATATATCTAAATTTAAAAAATCGGTTTTACTACTAGAAAATTAATTTTGAAATAATACTTTTACAAATGCTAAGAGCAATGTGTACATACATGTCCATAAATTAAGGAAAAAAACGAAACAAAAACAAAAACATGATAAAAATGAAACTTTAAAAACAAAATGACCGAAACGCACTTTTCTTTGTTTGTTTGTTTATTGCTACTGCTCAAATAATAGGCGTCAATTGTAAAAGCATGTGGCTCGAAAGCCTGGTTTGTGGAATCCACATTAGAGTTAACATTAAGTCTTGTTTCCTACTTCGCACACTAGTTGATCGCATATAATTATGGTTGACTACCAAGTCACGAGGTTGTTTTTCTTTTTTCTACAATGTGCAAATTTTAATAAAAAGTAAATCAAATTTCATTTGTTTTCGAAAAGCTGGTGAAAAATAAATCATTTCAAAACAAGCCGATAAAAACACACTATTCTGTCATTCGCTTCACTCTTTTCCTTTTATTTGGCTGTTGTAATTCCCCCAAGGTTGCCATCTTTCACCCACAAAAGGAAAGTCAGATTTTACTTCCTGCGTAGTCCTCACGACAATGTGGTAATCTACGCAGACATTACTACACCTACTTGCATTTGGTTGGAAAATATGATTTCCTTGCTCAGTTCTAAATTTGGCCAATGGGATTCGTTGTTATCAATGGAGGTCGTGACATCACGGAATCCCAGGAAGATGGTGCAGGTAAAACGCGCATATCCGCCATCTTTGCTGTAAGGACCCATTCATCACCATGGCGATTGTGGCATTAATTTTCATTCGTTATCGGATTTGCACTGCGAGCACTTGAGACGTCGCGAGTTAAAAGTAGTTCGCTACAGTAAACAATGGCACGTATGTACATACACATGGGAGACGTTCGGGTCAATTCTTTCACTCCCTTTCCCTTGTTTACACGGATGGTAGTGAATCTGACCAGCTTGGATCCATTCTTTCCACCCTTGTCATAACAGTCATCTGCAATGCAACCAGCAGGCATTTTTAACCGATCTCGAAGTTACACTCATCAGCTGATCCAACAGCCATCTTGTGTGTCGGAGGAACAAAACAAAAACACTCGGTGACGTAAAACGCATTCTACCTATTGGTACTTGAAACCTGTAACAAGAAGAGGGCCAACTGCTGCGGCAAGGGCTGAGTGGTGAAGCGGCAGGTGAAGGTGATCATTGGCAGTGGTAATCACGAACCATCACGAATGTGGTCCTCCATAGATGGTCACTCGCCTTTGAATAGGGGGAAGCAGATATTTGGCAGCATGCAAGGTGGTGGGCAGTCCTGCCCGCGAGAATCTTTTTCATACTGCGTTGCCGGAAAGGCGGTACTTCTTTGGAATCCCCGTGACTATTTATAATAACCGCACAAGTGATCATTACGTCACCGAATTCCTTGGGTAAAGCCTGTTAATTGGAATTGGGAGTCACCTTCCTTTAACATGGCTATATTTTTTTATAACAGCTGAACAACCGGTGAATTCCTTGGGTAATGCCCACTCTAATGTAATAGTCTAAAGAAATAGTCGCGAGAACGTGAAAACTTTCCTTGGTGGCAGAATGTTGTTGAACATAATCTTTGCGTCTCATCCCTCGAGACCCGCTCTCACACATTGCTGTGGTTCCCACCTGTGTGGTCATCTAGATCTAGATTCAATTGTCATTAGATATCTCATCAGTCAAAGCTCACACACCCTCATATCTGCGTGATAGAAATCTGGATCTAGATTTAATTATCATTAGGCTACATATCTCAGCACTCATGGCTCACACTCTCCTGTTATGCAATATATAAATCTAGATCCAGATTTAATTATCTTTACAAATTACATATCCCATGACTCAAGGCTAACACTGTCATATCTGTTTGATATAAATCTAGATCTAGATCTAGATCTAGATTCAATTGTCATTAGATTTCTCATCACCCAAGGCTCACACTCTCATACCTGTATGGTACAAATCAAGATCTAGATTTAAATATCGTTACATATCTCATGACAAGGCTCCCACTGTCATACCTGTGTGATATAAATCTAGATCTAGATTTAATTATCATTAAGTATCTCATTACTCAAGGCTCCCAATGTCATACCTGTGTGATATAAATCTAGATCTAGATTTCATTATCATTACATATCTCATCACTCAAGCCTCACATTCTCATATCTGTGTGATATAAATCTAGATCTAGATTTAATTATCATTACATATTTCATTACTCAAGCCTCAGACTCTCATATCTGTGTGGTATTGATATAGATTTAATTATCCTGACATATCTCAAGACTCACCCTCTCATATCTGTGTGATGCTGGCTAGATCTAAGCATAATTTTATCTTTCATCGCTCATGGCTCAATCTCTCATATTTATTGCTGCTGGTCAACAGCTCTGTGATAGGAGATTAGATTTAATTAGGCCTATGATTTCATATTTTATTATTCTTATCTGTGTGATACAGATACACTGAATTATTATGTTGTGTCTCACAATTCAAGGCTCACTCTCTGCCTCTCATACTGCTGCAATCCAACATCTGTGTGATCAGATCTAGATCTAACTGAGATTCCATACCTCATCACTCAGGACTCACTTCCTCATACTGGATCTAGATCTACTGCATTCTGGCTATCTCTGGTGAATTTTAATCAGTAGCCTATCTTGCCAGTGCATCATCTTCAATTCATTGTAGGCCACAGTGTAAATCTAGAACTGCTTAAAAGCAAGTCAACAGGAAAGTTTTTAATTGTAACTGAGATTTATTAGTCGGTGACTTTATTGTGCGGTAAAAATGAAGATAACCGCATTCGCTAGACCTCTAATCCTACAGTTCTAACTAGCCTGCAGAGTGGAGAAATGTACATTGCACATATCTGATCTAGATCTAGATCTAGATCTAATTCTTCTGTGACGGAAATGACGGGCTTACTTTCATCACGTTATTCATAAATTATTAAAACTGACAACTACCTGAGATGAAGTGCTCGGCACAAACAGAATGGGTCGACTCACTTTTTTTAATGTCTAGATCTAGATCTGCTGGTTGGTAGCTTGTCAACCATACCACAGTCGAACGACGTTCGGTCAATTCTTTCACTTCCTTTCCTTTGTTTACACGAATGGTGGGGAATCTGACCAACTTTTATCCATCCTTTCCACCCCTGTCGCGCGTAGCAATCAACGATAATGCAGCTAGTAGCCATTTTAGTTAACAAAACCGCTTCGATATAATTATCTCTAAGTTACACTAATCAGCTGATCCACCGGCCAAACAATCGCGATGGCGGAAAAACAAAACAAAAGCACAATGTGACGTCATGCGCATTCTACCTATAAGTTTCGCCTATAGTTGGCCGATGACGGAGCAGGAAATGCCTCCTACTGCGCATGCGATATTTTATTATCGTCACAAAGGGTGAGGTGGTGACGTAGAGCTTTGTTTGGCTTTCCGGCAACGCAGTGTAAAAAAGATTATCGCGTCCTGCCCATCCTCGCACGAGGCACGGGTTTAGAAAGGGAAAAAACAACAACAGAAAACAAACATATTTGAAGGCAGGAATATCCGAGCCTAGTTTGACAGAGAAAACATTGCTAAACCAGAACGAGAAACTTCCCTCATGGCTAAAAATGGGGACAAGGTGGTCTAGAGGCAAGGTGCTCGCCTCTCATGCCAAGGGCCCGGGTTCAAAATTCGGGCAGTGCAGGCATGTTGGAAATTGGGATTTTTCTCATATTTCCAAGTCCCTGATTATATTGGGGGGTAGGATCGATTACCTAGCCTTCTCGGATAAGGAAGAAAAATTCGGAGGGCCCGTGTGCACGTAGCGCACATTAAAGATAACTTGGCAGTTGGAAATCGTAAAGAGCAGGCCGAACAGGCCGCTGTCCGAGCAAAATTGATATTAATAGAGTAAAAAGTTATCCATATCATCCCCCCACCAGCAACAACAAAATTTATTATTCATTATTAAATATATATTATTATTAATAAATATTCAAATATTATTTGAGTTGTGATGTGAGTTGTGAACTGCGCCTAACAGGTTGCCTTACACTTTGCTCTGAGATTGAGAGAGGGAGGGAGAGAGAGAGAGAGAGAGTGAGCGAGACAGGGAGAGAGAGAAAGAAGCAGTGTAGTGTGTTAAACACTTCGCAGGCGCTCCGTTCTGCTCTGTGGTTGACATGTTGATTCTATAAAGTGCATTACTACTATTATTTCCTGTTGCACCCACTGGTGCTTAGGGCAGCAACAAAGGATCTCCAGCCCTGTCTGTCCTGGGCCATCTTTGCGAGAGTTCCCCATGAGTGATTGAAGGATTTCATCTCTGCCTCGATTGTTCTCCGCCAGGTTGCCTTGGGTCTGCCTCGCTTGCGCCGTCCCTCCGGTGACCACCGAAGTGCTGTTTTGGTTATAGAATTTGCTTCCTTTCGCAGCACGTGTCCAAGCCATCTCCATCGTCTCTTCGTGATGATGTTGGCTATTTCTTCTTGCTTGCATCGTCTTAGTAGTTCCTGATTAGAAATCTTGTTTGGCCAAAAGATGCGGAGAATCCTACGAAGACATGTGGTGTGGAAGGAAGACAACTTGGCGAGGTCACCTTCTGTCATTCGCCAACACTCTGATCCATACAGGAGTGTGGATAGGACACAGCTTTGGTACAGTCTGGTCTTGGTGTTGATGCCGTATTGTGTCGATTTCCAGATGTTGCTCATACTTTGAAAGACAGCCCTTGCATTCCCCAGCCTACTTTGGATGTCCTCCTTTGTGCCACCCTCTGGTCTGATAATGCTACCAAGGTATTTAAATTTGTCTGTCGTGGTGAGGTTCTTGTCATCTACTTGCACTGGTGCTGGAGTGTATACATTTAGGGTCATAATCTCTGTCTTCTTCTGGCTAATCCGAAGGCCTACTTTGCATCCAAAATTATGTAGTCTCTGCATCTTATCTTGCATGTGTTGGTGACTATGTGACAATAACGCAAGGTCATCTGCAAAGTCCAAATCCTCTAGGTTGTCGAAGAGTGTCCATCTGATGCCTCTTGGTGCATCCTCTGTAGTTTTCCGCATAATCCAGTCGATTACGAGGTTAAACAAAATTGTTGACATCACACATCCTTGCCGTACACCAGTTTTCACTTCAAAGGATGCATCACTGTTTCCGACACTGCAACTGAAGTTCTTGTAAAAGCTTTTGATGAGTTCAACAAGCTTGCTGGGAATCTCATAGTGCCGCAGAATGCGCCATATACTCTCTCTGTGGATGCTGTCGAAGGCCTTTTCGAAGTCAACGAAGTTCACATAGAGCTGCCTTTGCCATTCTGAACACTGTTCTATGATGTTTCGGAGTGTGAAGATCTGGTCAATGCATCCTTTCCCCTTTCGGAATCCGGCCTGTTCCTTTCTCAGTGTCTTGTCCACAGCATCTGACATACGTTTCACAATGATCTTGGCAAGGATTTTGCTGGGTATAGAAAGGAGAGTGATACCACGCCAGTTGTTGCAATCGCTGAGTGCTCCTTTCTTGGGTATTTTCACTATTCTGCCTTCATTCCAGCTCTTTGGTACTGCTTCTGCTTCCCAGATAGTTGTGAACAGTGGCTGAAGGATGGTGGCTGACTGAACCGGATCTGCTTTGAACAGTTCTGCAGTCAAGTTGTCTTTTCCTGGGGCTTTGCCGTTTTTTAGGCTCTTTATTGCTGCCACTATCTCTTCTTTCTTTGGTGGGATCTATGTTGATGTCAAGGTCTTCAGCAGCATCTTGTATTATTATTCTATCTTCAGGTGGTGGCCGGTTTAGTAATTCCTGAAAGTGCTCTGTCCAGCGTGTATCCTGTTCTCGTTGCAAGGTAGTTTCCCATTCTTGTCTTTGATTGGAACACTTGGTCTTCCACCGTACTTGCCACAAATGCGCTTAGTGATCTTGTGGAGCTTACCCTGTTCTCCTCTTGCTGCTGCCTCCTCCGCATCTGCCGCTAGCTGTTCCATGGCTTCTCGTTTATCTTTCTTTACTAGTCTCTTCACTTTCTTATTTAACTCTGTGTAGCTATGTTGGTACCTCTCTTTCAGCCTTTCCGATTTCACTTGTAGGAGTTTCTTTTTCATGACTTTCCTCTCCTCGATCACATCCCATGTTCTTTGTTGGATCCACTCCTTGCTTTTCCCTTTCTCATTAAATCCAAGGCAGGCTACACTGCTCTCTGTGTACACTGTAGTTACTCTTTTCCACTCTGAATCGATTCCTCTTTCTTTAGGGTTGTTCTTATCAGACTCTCGTAGAGCCTGGAATCGGTTCTTGACTTGTATGTTGAAGGCATTTCTAACACTTGCATCTCTCAGTTTCTGAATATTAAGGTGTCTTTGCTTTGATGTCTTGATTCCGGTCTTGTTCAGTTTAATTTTGATAAGTGCTGCCACTAGATGGTGGTCGCTGGCTAAGTCAGCTCCTCTTTTCACTTTCACATCTAGAAGGGACCGTCTCCACATACCGTTGATCATCAAATGGTCTATTTGGTTCTTGTCTCTTCCATTTGGAGAATTCCATGTGAGTTTGTGAATTTCTCTGTGTGTGAAAAGGGTCCGATGACTAAGTTGTTCAAGGCACAAAAATCCACAAGCCTTTCTCCATTGTCATTCCTTGTTCCAGTTCCATGTTTTCCCATTACTCTTTCATAATTTATATCATCTTTACCTACCTTAGCATTGAGGTCTCCCATGACAATGATGAGATCATGCCGTGGCGTCATGTCCATTTCCCCCTGGAGTTGTTCATAAAAGTCGTCTTTGTCTGTGTTGTCGTTTTCGTTGGTTGGTGCATAACATTGGATGACAGTGATGTTTGTGTGTCGTCCTTTCATCCTCATCCGCATCAGTCTGCTATTGACTGGTTTCCACTCCAACAAGCATTTGTCCAGTCCTTTCTTTAGGATGATGGCTACTCCTTCATGATGTTGGTCATCCTCTCTTCCTGAGTAGAGAACGGTTTCTCCAGTGGATGTTTTGATCCTTCCAGATCCAGTCCATCTGCTCTCACTTACACCCAGGATGTGTAGGTTGTAGCGCCTCATCTCTGATGTTACTTGTGCTAACTTACCCGATTCATACATTGTTCTAACATTCCAGTATCCAATCCTGGTCTTGGTTTTGGCGGTGTTCAGTTCCTCCTTCATCCTGCTAGCAGTTTCCTTTCGGCTTTCACTACTTGCATTCATACGAGTCACGGGGTACTCAGAAGGTCTATCACATCCAGAACGTTGGTTTTTCCATGTTGCTGTTTCCGTAACGATTTTTGTTTCTCCAAGTAAGGTCACCCCAACAAGGATTTCAGGGTAGGGTTGTTAGCCCTACGCCCAACCCCCGAACCTGGAGGGCCGGTCTGTTCAATCTTGTCTGGTCCTTCCCCCATGACCTGTCCAGCTTGCTTAAAGCTATCAGGGGCACGAGGCCTCCGCTGGCTTAGCTCCTGGGATCACTGGGACACGCAAGCCACTCCTCCACGTCAAGGCCTGAACAATTGGAGCAGTATAAAGTGCATAGAGCATTTTAAATGGATATGCGCTATATACATGCCACCCATCATTATTATTATTCATTAAAAAACTAGCTCAATATCGCCCTCATAAGGCTATGCTGAGCAAAAGAAGACTTGCTGACGACGGGGTGCTGACAGAGGCTGGAGGTGGCTATATGTAGGGGCTGAGCGTGGCCCTCTTGACGAGAGTAATCAAAATGTATACTAGTAAGATCCTTATATTAGGAAGTCTCGCTACAACACATTCACTTAGAAATGCATACATGCGACTAAAATAATGAAACGAATGCTAAGCATTGCAAAATCTAAAGAATTCCCTGCCGCGCCGTCTATTCTTGTCAACAATCACAGGAATGCAGAAATTTACAAGCTGAACTAATCTAAAAATACCATTCATTCATACTAACAGACTGTCTTATAAACGCATATTTTTCATCCATTTTATAAAATATATTTTGGACGCCAAGTTTTCATTGTCATATTCATAGCCAGAGATTTTGTTATTCTACCATATCATAAAGTTTCTTGAAAATGATCCATTGACATTAAACGGCAGAAAGCGCTTAAGTGGCATCTCTGTGACACAACAATGTGCAGCGATCACGGAGAAGTGGCTGTCTGCCGCTGCGGTATAGGTTTGATCGACCTATCAAGTGAATTGATGTTCTTGATATGTTCGACTGATTTTGATCACATTTATATCTAGATCTAGACTATATTCTATGCTTTGATAGCTCTTGCTGTGCATAAAGTAAATCATTCTTAGATTACCTCAAACAAACTAAAAATCCACACAAACTATTTCACTTTGCTCTTTACCTTTCGATTAGGATGAAAACGACTGCGTTGATTAAAGCATGCATAGGTAAAATTAGGTCTAACTTTGATTATAATCACATTTCCCCCCCACAATTCTGCTTTCTACCGGGCCGCTACGAATACAGGCTAGGCGCAAGCTAGCTTCTGGGTATAGTTAAGTCTTCTTCGTCTTTGTTAATCACTGATTATGGACCAATTCATAAGGTGTAGGTCCCTATTATAAAGATGTTTTTCGGTGATATGTGGGGTGTTGGACTATAACAAACACAAATAGCAAGGTAGAATTGAATGCTGAACTGACTAAATGGATTTGGAGTTGGGCTCGATCTGAAAAGCGTATTAATTCAAGAATTAATATTCGAAGGGTAATCACTGATTATTTGATTATGAGGAATCGCCACCTCTGGCTATAGGTTTATTATGCGTGGAAAACCAGAGAATGAACATGTGCTACATTGAGTGTGGTTTACTCTCAGAACTGGTGAATAATTTCCTCCCGACCTTCCCTGTTGGAATACACGAGCGCCTCATGAAGTTGCACTTTTCACTGGAGAAATCTGGCTACATCACTATTGTAAGTGCCTACACTCCAACTCTCACCAATACTGATACAGTCAAAAGAAATTGTATGAGAAACTTGATCAGATTTCAAAGTTCTCTCCTGTCATTGACAATTATATCATGGGTGATTTCAGTACGAGGGTTGGAAGACCCAGGAAGAATTGAAAAGGCACATTAGAACCCCACCGTGTGGGAAAGAGCTGGAACAAAAACATGATAAATTAAAAATTTAATTCACTCTTTTTACGCATGAATCAGAAAATCAAATTGGTTTTTGTAAACACAGTTCTCTCAATGTAAAATACATTGTGCCATGGAAGATATTTAATTCTAAATACTGATCTTAGCAGTTTATCTCAAAATTAATGTGCTACAGACATCAACAGTTCAGTTCACAAATAGTTTTTGCTCAGTAATACGTTCCTGTAACTTCGCAAAAATGATCCATTCAGGAGAAAGAAGCCAATGAAAAGCATTTACCAATAAGCACGAGCCAAATATATATATATATATATATAAAGGAAATCAGGGTTACTTTTGCAGGGCCATCAAAAATATCTTGCCTCTTGTAGAAGTCCTGACACTGTATCACCCTTCCGGGAACTTGAGCTTGAAGTCAGTCACATGCCCGAAGAAAAAATGGTATACTATAGTTAAATACCATGCGAGAACATAATAAACGAGCACTATGCCATTTCAAATAAGCAACCCATGGTATGGGCTACATCTGCTGTTCAAAACAGATATTAAAAGAAAAAACGTTTGAACAGCAATATTACACTCACACTGTACGTGTCCGCCATTTTCCATGTGAATTCTGATTATATATCCCCTGACTAAAGGTATGGGCAGTGAACCTTGACTATTGGTTGTCTCCTAACTGAGCCAGAGAACGAGAGAATGTGATACGCAACGCCAACTCTGTCGGCGAACTCAAAACGGTGATTTGCCAACTCTGAAATCTGCCCCAGAGAGAAAATCCTGAGACAAAGGTTCTGTGAAGGGTGATGAGATTCCTTGCTTTCTTTGTGCAACGAATCGGTTTAGTTCAAATTTTTCACGTGCCCTCTCTCAATTTCTCTCCCCCCCCCCCCCTGCCCTCCCCAACTTGTCAACTTTTATCCAAATGTACATTTTCTGAAGACAATGAAATAGGTGTTTCAAATTTCATTTCCACCTTTTATTTCATTTTTTTTTACAGATGAAGTCCAGAAGTTACAACTGGACCGGGACAACCTCCAATACCAGGTAAAAATTTCATGAACAATTTCAAACCCATTCTTCTACATTGTCAATGCACGTGGCCATCTCCAGCTGAATGTATACACATGTAGATGGACTCAAGAGTACAAAACATTTGCACGTCGTTTTGTGTACAAAAGCCCATGAAAGAAATACAGTAAAATCAACCTGTCTCCCTTACCGTGGACAAAATTAATGTATTTCTGGTAATTTTGACTAGTTACATTACTGTAATCTTTTTTTTAAATTTATTTATTTATTTATTTATTTATTTATTTATTTATTTAGTTATTTAGTTATGTATTTATTTATTTATGTATTTATTTATTTAGTTATGTATTTGTTTATTTATTTATGTATTTATTTATGTATTTATCTATGTATTTATTTATGCATTTATTTATTTACTTATGTATTTACTTACTTATTTATTTATTTATTTATTCATGTATCTATTTATTTATTTATTTATTTATTTATTCATTGATTGGTTGATTGATTTATTATTTATATATTCATCTGTTTATTTATTCTCACGTCGCTTTTTTTTTTACCACTACTGTGATTCTGTGCAGCTGGTGTACTAATAAGTGAAAGAAAAAAAAAATGTCAGCTGGATATTGATTGTTCACATAATTACTACACATTGATTTTTTCTGTGACATCAAAGATACTAGAAACGATAAGAAGAGACACTACCTTCTTCGCACCTCTATAAAATCTGGCACACAATCAGAGCGTTGATCAGAGGGAGGTGGAGGAGGGGGGTATGGTGCATAGCATGGAAAGAATGCTTGATATTATATATTATATATTATTTTACTCATGATCAAAAGAAACGCGAACATTTCATGATTATTTTCTCATTAAATAATGTAATCTGTCACAAAAATAGCCAATTCATCCGACACAATAGATATCACTGTAACGTTTACAAGCAAGGGAGTTTAGTTCACTCTCTAATTTTTAGAGAGTAATGCCCTTTGATTTTTTATTGACACAAAAGCACTTGGGAGTATGAAAGTTGCGTGAAAAGCGCATAACAGAAGATGATTAGAACTCACTCACACATGGGTATAAAGGAGAAGGTCAAATTTCGCCTAAATGTGGAAAATCGAGAAAGAGCTGTAGGGCGATTAGAGGCGGGAAAACAACCAGAGGTGGCTGCGACTGCCTTAGGTGTCCATATCTCAACGATTTATCGTCTTCGAGAACGTTTTCAACAAAATCACTCAACAGCAGACAGGCCGAGAGGTGGCAGGCCGAGGGTAACAGATGTACGTGCAGTTCGCCAAATTGTTCGCCGTCATGTGGCCGATCGCTTTACTACTGCAGCAGAGACCGCTAGAAACACCATTGGTGTGCATGGACAACGCATCAGTCGACATACTGTGCGCCACCGACTGCGCAACCAGAATCTTCAATGGAGCAGCTATTCTTACTCCTCGGCATCACCAGGATCGTCTTAACTGGGCACAAAGGCACGTAAACTGGCTCATGAGAGAGTGTTCGAGAATCTTGTTTACCGATGAGAGCCTCTTTTGCATAGACAATGCAAACAGAACCCGAGTGTATCGTCGGACAGGTGAACGTTTCTTGGATAAATGTTTTTTGGAATGGGGCAGATGGGGAGGACCTCGACTGATGCTGTGGGATGGAATTGCTCACAACCAGATCATAGGGCCAGTATTCTTTCAAAGTCAAGGCCAAGGACGTTGAAATTGAGTCACTGCGTAGCGCTACATCAACGAAATTCTGAGACCACACATCCCATTTTTCTATCGACCAGCAAACTTCACTTTACACCAAGATAATGCAGGAGCGCACACTGCAAGAGCTACGCAAGACTTTCTACAACGTCATGGAATCCCTCTCCTGCCTCATGCAGCCCACAACCCGGATTTGAATCCCATAGAGCATCTTTGGGATGAATTGGAAATGCGCCTCGAAGGGAGACAACCACGGTCTAGAACAGCCCAGGAGCTGCAGGCAGCTCTTTTGGATGTATGGAGGACTGTTCCTAGGCACCTCACTAACAATATTGTGGCGTCTATGTACTGGAGATGCAACGCAGCCATCCAGGCAAATGATGGTCACATACAATATTGACTTCCGGTATCGAGTGACACGTGAGTAGTTGGTTGTATTTAAAAAGGCGATCGTAAAACTAATCTACCTTTAATGCTCTTTACTTCACTAAATTTGTTTGCCAAAACTGTCATGGAAAGATAGCCTGGGGGCTTTAATGATACATGACACTTACATGAAATATTATTTTCGCGTTTCATTTGATTGTGGGTATAATTATGATGATACATTTATGGTGCGAATCTGTGACAAAGCTACTGCGACTAAAGAGAAGAAAAAGTAGCCAGCATCGTCCCACAGCGATTTAAGTTATAATTACGAAACAAGTCTGATGCCAATCAAGGCCAACAGCAATAGCTGGACAGTGAACAAAGTTCAACATGTTCCCTTTTTTTGGCTTTGTAAAATACGGCACTATTCATGAATGCCCCGCATTCGTCTCTAGGTGGCGGTGCGAAATTGGTTTACGTTAAACGCGCTAGCTGTCGCATCTCACTGTGTCTGGTATCTTTGGTCGAGCTCAATGGTGTACATAATAAACTAGACTGCGCACCCCCTTTGATTCGCTGCACGCAAAGAGAAACCTAATCGTCTGGCAGGGCCACCGTTTTCCTATTCTGGCAAAACAAACCGTAGGCCTATTGGCGCAGAAAGGTCAGATGTAACACAACACAAGCAATTTGAAAATACATAGGCTTTCGGCCTCTAGAATTTGGCACATACACACAGTGAAAGAAAAGAAAAGAGGTGGATAATAAAAACAATTAAAGGTAAGAAAAAAACAACAGTGATGGACATGATTTGGAAGTGTGAATATGTATAAACGATTTATATTTCTATTTTTGTCTTTCACTCATCTTTTCTGTCTGCGCCATGCTTTCCCCTTGTCTTAGACTCACCATCATGCACCACATCCTACTGCTGTGTTGTTTTGCTTCACCTCTCTGATGTTTGTCATACCAACTTTCACTCATACTTATTTTTTCATACTCGTCTCTTCAAGTTTGTAACATAGATATCATTCTCAGTTAGTCGTTTTTCCGTTCTTTAAATACAGGAGAGGTCGACGTTACGGAAAGATGTCTTTTTTTTGTTCACAGTAATTTTTTAAAAAAGAAAATTATTTGCATGTTTAATATTTCATTTCCATAGCAACTCTACCCTTCAATGAACAGGAACAAATAAAAGTAGTAAATGTGAAGCAAAATTAGCAATGATTAGTTTCTCGTGCAATGTTTTGCCATAATGCACTGGCCTCCGAGCTCTCCATGCGCGTCGTCACCATGCCCCCGCGCCGTGCACCGTCTAGTATATCCGTAGCATGTCTCAGGTCGAGCGCATTCTAAAATTGTAACTTGAAAACCTTTACTAACCCCTAGTGATCTTGGCCATAATGACTTGAAACAAGCTATTATAATCCAGAGTGTGGGAGTGCGGAAGTCTCAGAAGGCAACGATAAAATAACACAAACTCACAGCCGATAATTCTGAGAAAAAAAACATTAGTATAAAAATGTTTTTGTCTGTTTTTTCCCTCTGAAATGCTGTATAGATAGTAAAACATGGCCATTGGATAGTGTTTGATCGTGACCTGGCAATCAGGTATTTCTGAGCAAACACTTCGGTAGTTTTCCTTTAATTTCTCAACACGTCCAAAAGATAGCGGGACAAATAAAGGCCACAAAACAACACCCGATTCAATACACTACAGACTCAGCAACCCACCCGATAAGCAGAACTGGTCTGTCAGGTCCGCTTACACCAACAGATTGGATCTTGACAATGTAGGCAGGTGGGGATGGGGTGAATGGGAAGGTAACTCAAGCACTCACCCATTCTTCACTCACTCGCTTACTCGCTCGATCCCTCACTCACTCACTCACTTACTCACTCACTCACTCAGTCACTCACCTACTCACTCACTCACTCACTCACTCACGCACTCATTCACTCACTCACTCACTCACTCACTCACTCACTCACTCACTCACTGACGTATTCACTCACTTACTCACACACTCACTCACTCACGAATTTACCTATTCGTGTATTTATTTGTTCATTTATTCACAAACATGTCCACGTACCACTGAGCTACAAAATGACCATTTAATTCACCTCGTGGCGCATTCACACACTAACCCTTTCATGCACTGCTTGACTGTTTTATCCTTTTAATGAGAGTCAGCTTCATTCACTTATTCGTTCACTGTCTCATAATGCTCGTTCACTCATTGCCTCCTTCCTTCCCCCCATCCTTCTTTCATTCATTCATTCAATCACTTCTTTTTTAAAGAATTATTTATATTATTATCTATTATATCCTTCCTTTCATTCACCAGTTACCAGCCATGAAGGAAATTGACATTCTTTTGGTGGGCAGACATGAAACCGTATTGAGTGACATAGGCAACTCTATACTTATGAGAATGGCATTTGGACAGAGTTGCAGTTATAATGGGAGACGTCAGACCGTCATCGAAGAATCCAATGAGAAAATCAGTGTAGTAAAAACTGCTGCGACGGAATTTTACGAAAATTGGGAGCTGGTAGACCTCATGGAGAAATCCATGTCCTTGAAGCCAATAGGTTACAACGCTATACTGTACGTTGTGGACATGGGTGCCTGGGACCCGGACCTGATAAAAATCATCAAACAAATCTTTGGTGAGACTTCATTCACCAAGCACGCTATTCTACTTCTGACACGCATTAGCGGGCACTACGGCAATTCCAAGGCAGATGATTTTAGTAAAATATTCCAGGGATTTGACGAGAGAGTGGTGCTGGTTGACAGCTTTCTAAGAGGTGGAGATATCGAAACCAAACAACGTGAACATTTGCTCGAGATGATAAACAAATTGACAGACAGCAATGGTCGATACACGATTGCAGATTTCTTTCAAGCTCATATAACACGCCAGAAACTAAAGGGCTACTGATTTCCTTGGAGTCTCTTTGAATAGTAAAAGTGATGTTAAAGACTTCAGGAGCAGCAGCAGTTTCATGATATAATTTCGGAAAGATTTCCGTGGCCCACCGCGGTGATTGTTGGAGGTATTTTGGGCATTGTGGGAAACTGGGGCTCTTTCAATTGTCAGTACAATCAGTGGGTCACAATTAGGAGCGGAGAGAGGTTATAATGTCGAGATGGGGGGGAGGGGGGGTGAGCACATAACACATACCGTGTAATAAGTATATTCATTCCATATTTTTATTTTGTCAAAACACAAGGGAGATACAATTTTGAAGGACATGTGTCACTAATGTCAATAGTAATTGAACAAAGTTTCCAAAACTTGGTAAGTCAAGTTTTGCATGAGTTATGGCCCCTTTCAGATAGTCATTCAAAATTAGTGTAAAGCGGGTCACACACTACACAGTTCGAAGGGCAGAGGCCGGAACTGTACGCGTCCTCCCGGCGGCCTTTCGATGGACAAGAGTCGGCCTCCGGGCGGCCTCCCGATGACCTGCGGATGGACGAGAGGCATCCTTACGCTTGGCTTCTTTGAACCCACACACTACACAGTTCACAGGCCACAGGCCGATGCACATAATCAAAATGGCTTCTTCTCAAAATGAAGTTGCACTAGCTAACTTAACAGTGTGTTTTTTTGTTGAGGAAAAAGAAGAGAACAAGACCTTTATGGTGTAAACAATGGCTTCTTCGGCAGAGTTGTTGTTGTTGTTGTCTCCCTTAAGGTAGAACTAGTGGCAAAGGTGCTAAAATTACTATTTGTGAACTGATTGTCTTATAACTTGGCATGTGGTATCAAAAGGGATTAAATTTTTTGTTGATACTAAAATGTGCATAAATTATGCAAATTAGGTATCCAATATGGTTGCCGAACTGCTTAAATAACACATAAACTTTCATGCAAGCCTGTGACCTCAAATATACACCAATTCCTTTGAAATTTTGCAGAACAACTGCTGGTAGGCTGTTGCAGGGTCCCTACTAAAATTGTTGCTTAATTTTAAAAATTGTAATGTTTACAAACTTTTTAAATTTGGCTTTGCCCTGGGTGGAAAAATTGACCTCATTACATATGCATGAAGGTCATAAGTCTGAAAGTATTGTAGTGAATTACTTTCTTTTAGTAAACACTCTGCATAAATACATACAGTACGCACATGCCACATTTCTTTAGATTTGCTCCAGTAGTTTTTGAGATATCTTGCATGAGAGTAAGCCAATTACTCGCAAAATTGACTTTTGAGAAAATAGGCAAAAACATTAATTTCTTACCTCCCACTTGTCAAAAATCATCTTCCATCCCATTTTATCCATCTTAATGACCCCTCCCAGTGTATAGACATCTCCCTCTGTGCAGCTTCTGCTTTGTCTGTGCATATTCGCATTTCAAAGCATCTTGAATAATGTCTCAACGAAATTATACCATAGTATTTAGTAATACTGCCCCTCTTTCTGCTTCCCTGAACGGTTCCTCGAAGAATGATCTTTGGTAGGCCATTGGATCCTTCGGCAGAGTTACTACAGTCATATTGGTATTTTGAAAGAATTGATGCCTTATTCCATTGATTTCCAAAAAAAAAAACCAATTATTTTTTTCTTTCATACCCATTTTAAAGGTTTTGTTTTATTTTTGACTGTGAACTTGGGACTAATGATTATTTCTAAAGCAGTTTAGTTACTGTCTGAAGTAGGTCAGTTTTTTGACTGACACGTTGCGCAATATTTGGCAAAATGTAAACTTTCTTATTTTCGTTTCTTTTGCTTCTGGGGACTTTTTCTAGGGTTTATACACACTAGCAACCATTTTTGCTGCCATTCCATACTGAAAAACAATATTACCTGTGCCAAGTTGGTAGATACATTGATTCTTTGTTGTCAAGGTAAATTCAGGGAAGTTTTGTATGTCATATATGTGACGTTCGCAACACAAAAAGTAGAATAAAAACACACAAACACATAATTTATGAACAGATTTATAATTTTTATTTCTTCTGATCATCTTCTATGGGCTGAAATCAAAATATTCAAGAAAAACAGAATATTTATGAAATTATAAGACGCTGAAATCTGAACTGTCTTTGTGACCCAATTTTCTGAAACATGCCTTAACTGTGTAGTGTATGGGCTGCTTATGGCCCTGGTCTATGTGTGCAGTTAAAACTTTAAAATGTTGAGTTAAAACTTCTAATAATGATGAGACATAGCAGGCGTTAACTGTGTCACAAATCCCAGACTGGGAGATGTAATAAGTTATGACAGGACAACAATCACGAACAAACAAGTTAACACTTAACAGAACAATCCATCAGACTCACACATTTATTAAACATAATTATACAGATAATAGCGCAATTACATACATTATATTATTGAAATCAACTGCCGTACAACGGCCTTATTCTCACACACACTCTCCCTCGGATCCACAACCCGGTAGTTACTCCTAAAGGCACTTCGGCCTCAGCCTCTCCCCTCAGGGTCTTAATAGCACATTAATAATTCACTGGCACCGCAGTCTCTCAATATCACCTTCCTATTGTCATACACCTTAGCACTCCCCTAGCACCTCAGCAGGGCAATAACACATTATCATTTCAATAGACATTATCATTTCACCAGTACATTATTAGTTCACTAGTCCCTCAACATGGCCATAGTGCATTATCACATTCACGCTCATATCTACGTCCCTGTCCGTGGCCTGACTGCCACGACTTTATGTGCCTCTACTGTCCTGCACTGACAGCCTCACTTCTGGCCTATGTGCGGCCTCCGGCCCTATGCTGGCCTATCCCCTGTGCTCATCGAGGTGGCTCTGCGGCCCGTCCTCGACACCTACAAGAATAACATTACATTGGTATAATACCCTACCATTTCTATTCACTCCACCTCTCCTTACAACCCATGAAGCGTACACACACTAGTTCACCTTTCACTCACCACACATCTTACGGTAACACACCTCCATCGGAGTACACACTACTCACTCGCGCTACAAATCCATGAACTCACTTTCATCTATCGCTCATGGCGCACATTGCTATATCCAATACCAAGGACTTCCACATTCCTCACATATACTTATTTACATCATGGTAATAGACGAATATATTATAATACATCAATCATAATAATCAATCAACGTTCTACATACCAGTCATCACTGGAAAGACTCTCTCACTAGTCTTCTCGACTGATCCCCTTATGTCCGCCCGATGGGCTCTTATTCACAGGTCCGTTCCGTAGGACCTTCTAACTTGCAGTGATAGTAATACAGCGCTTTCGCCTCATTCAGACCCCCCCCCCCCACTACTCACAACAGCACGCTTAACTTACTTGTCTACCGTGAGCCCTTCTTACTCTACACCCGCTCTGTAGCAATCCCCTTAATTGCACTCACTCCACCCGTGACATCATCCCCCACCCCAAAAAAATTAATGCAATTAATTTCAAATCGCATCAAGATGACTGTCAACGAGTGAGCGTGAGCAATACCTACACTAAAAAAACTGACCTAGCAGTTCCCCCAGTATATAAAATACCGAAATCAGGGGAAAATATGGGGATCAATATGGCCTGCAATATGCATATATGTGTCACATCATGAATAGCTAACTAAACACAATACTTAATACAGAATCAAAAACCACTCAACCTATCAACCATTCTTCATATCATATTTATAATGTCAACATTTTAAAGTCGACTCATTCACACAGATCCTGTCAATGTTCCTGTCCTCCGATGTATAAGCTCCTGAAATCTTCCCCTAGGCTCAACTAAGATAGTCGGCGATATGATTGCTGGTTCCTGGAATTGGTTGAATAACGAAGGTATACGGCTGTAAAGCCAATGCCCATCTAGATAAGCGTGGGCTGGACGAACGATTCTTCGACAAAAACGTTAGTGGCTTGTGGTCTGTCTGGATACAAAATTCTCGTCCCATGAGATAACGTCCCAATTTCTGGACGGACCACACAATGGCAAGACACTCACGCTCTATCACAGAATATTTTCTTTCTCTCTGCAATAACTTCCTACTGACATAACATACAGGATGGAGACATTCGTTCTTCTCCTGTAGAAGACAAGCGCCGACACCAGAGTCCGACGCATCCGTTCTGAGGATAAAATTAGATCGAAAATCGGGTAATATCAGAATGGGTGACGATGATAATGCTGTCACCAAATTATCAAATGCTGTCTGAAATTCAGACGTCCACTGGACCTTATCGGGTTGTCCCTTCTTAGTAAGGTCAGTAAGAGAAGATGACAAGGAGGAAAAATTTGGAATGAACTTTCTGTAATAATTTAAAATTCCCACTAAGCTTCTGACTTGTTTCTTTGTTTTTGGGATTTGCAACCCTACTAACTTGTCAATTTTTGTTTCTTCAGGTCTCTGAACACCTCTACCCACAATATGTCCTAAGAATACTATCTCTGGACATGCCAAATCCATCTTTGCGGGTTTAGCAGTTAACCCAAAATGACGTAATCGTTGAAAAATTACTGTTAGTGTCTGAATATGATCAGACCATGTCGACGTATGGCATGCTATATCATCAAAGAATGACACGACATTAGGTATGTCCTTCAACACTAGTATGGGAATACAGATACTCTGGTCTCTCATGAAACCTCTGCAGCATATCAACGTGGAAAATCTTTACTGATCCATCAACGTGGATAGCGTAATCTACCTTCGAAACAATTCGCTCAATAACATAAGGACCTTTCCATGTCATCAATAACTTATTATGGTCCGTAGGTAACAACAATAGGACCTTGTCTCCTGGCTTAAAAATTCTCAGTTTGGATCCTCTATCTTTATAGTTCTTTGCTCTTGCTGAAGCGATACTAGACGCTTCTTCTGCTATAGTGCGCGCTGAAGATAATCTTTCTCTTAAATCAACAAGGTCTATCGAAACCTTTTTAACCGGTTCCGAAACCGTGGGGATCTTTTGAAGAGGAGTCTGGGGTGTACGACCCTTATGCGTCGTCTTTTGGCACGCACTGCAAGTCTTACAATACAGCCGTACATCTCTATGTATCGATGGCCAATAAAAATCTTTCAGAACTCTCTCCTTGGTTCTAGCACTTCCCATATGACCCGCTAATGGAACATCATGGGCCAGACGCAATACTGTAGCAATTAAAGACCGTGGCACGACGACCTGCTTTTGAACGGAAGCCACTGTGACGTACATACGGAACAGAATGCCCCCCTGGACAAAAAAAGAAGATGACCCGTTCTTATATTTCCTCGTTTTCTCGGTTCGCGCTTCCCCAAAACATGGGTTTAATGATGGATCCTCCCTTTGTAATCTCGCCAAGCGCTCTGGCGTGATATCTAGGTTGACCGCTGGCGTCGCCAAAGGTCTAATCTTATCTTTATCAGCTACCCGTCGACGTGTTTCGACCGCGGCGCAAAAGTCAATCCCTTTTGACGGCGACCATGCTTGCACGTTCTCATCGGAAGGGGAAACTACCCGTGATACATTCCCAATGATGAGCTGGGCGCCTGGAAAACAACCAACGACTGCTTCGACTTCCCCGCTAAGGAAAGGTATATCTATCACTATTCTTGCCATGGGTAATTTCTCAATGGCCCCCGAAAATTTGATGCACGGGACAGTCTCACCTGTAAGCTGTGAATCCCGAATGCAGTCCCTATGCACTCCCACAACGGTAGATCCTATATCTCGTAAAACCGAGACCGGTTCGTCCCCAACAAACCCCGGATAAACCCTAAGACCACCTCCTGTATGACATGAATTTATAACGGGGATCTTTCTCCCACAAGGTAAAACACCGGAAGATAATATCTTCTCACAACTGGGACACTTAGAATACTGTCCGCCTCCGTTGTCCGATGTAACACACGCAGCCGCATGGTGAAATTTATTTGGGGAACATGGACTGGAGCTACTGTCCACGTTCGCCGCTATCCTACCTGCAGGGCAATTCACGCTGATGTGATCTGCTCTTCCGCAGTTCCAACACTTCGCGGCCCTACACTCGCGTGAAAAGTGACCCACGCGTCCGCAAATCCAACACTCCGCTCCCTGTGCTGCAATAGGCCTGGTTCCCCGTGACCCATCGCGACCGGAACTAGAGTCCCTATGCCGTCGGTCATCGGCAAAGGTCACAACTCGCCCCCGGCCATTACCGCGACCTAGCCCTCCTGCTCGATCAAACTTACCGGATCCATATGCCGGTGATTGGTGATAGCCCCTACGCTGCCCCTGGGCTTGCCCGCTATAGGCACCACGCTGACGCGACCTGTCCCTAAGTCCTGCCGGCGACCCTTCGACAACGGCGACGTACCCACCATCTTGGACGTACGCCCTGGCGACTGGTTTGGACGGATGCGCCGTACGGTATGCCTCCGCCAACTTAGACGCCTCCTGCACCGTCGCGGGTTCGTTTTCTTTCAGGAAAGCCACCAGATCCTTATGGCACGACGCGTACAGCTGGTCACGGATCATTAGGTCTTTCAGTTTAGCGAAATCTGTGCCCACATGCGCCAAGTCTACCCAGTTCGCGAAATACTCCGTTAGTCTCGCGACGAAGGCAGCAAAGTCCTCCCTGGTATCCGCACGTGCTCGCCTAAACTGCTCCCGGAAATATTCCTCGGTACGCGCAAATCGGCGAAGCAGCAAAGCCTTCAGCTTATCGTAATCTTGGACGTCTTCGCGCTGTAGCTCTTTAAAGTAGGTTAACGCTCGCCCCTGCAATAGAGACGCCAGGTACGTGGACCATAATTCCTTTTTTCCCCCCATTGCAATTGTGCGTTCAGTTCGAACCTGTAAAGGAAGGCGTCTATGTCGTCCTTCCGGTCGTCGAACGTAGGGAGCCTAATTCGAACACCACCTTTATTGTGTACCTGCCGCTCAACTGTTTCTGTTGGCGCATTCTTTTTGAGTTCTAATTCCGCGATTCTTACTCGCGCGTCTGTCTCCCGCTCTTGAGCTTCTATCTCCTTTAACTTTAACTCCCTCTCCTGAGCCTGTCTCTCCTGTTGCTGATGCAACTCCTTTAACTTAAACTCCCTTTCCTGTTGCTGAGCCTCTAACTCCTTTAACTTAAACTCTCTTTCCTCTTCCTGAGTCTTAGCCTCTCTTTCTTGTTGCTGAGCCTTAGCCTCTCTTTCCTCTTGCTTATCCTTAGCCTCTCTCTCCTGCTCCTGAGCCTTAGCCTCTTTTTCTCGCTCTCTATCCTTAGCACGCTCATCGCGCAAATCCGCCTGCTGTTCTTTGATCCAGCCGCGTAGCTCCTCTCCCTCAAGGCCAAGTTCCTTACCCAACTTCATTAGTTGTTGGAGTTCCGCCATTTCACAGATTTATGGTTATGGTATGTATTAAAAAAAAACGTCTAACCTGTCGGTATGATAACTAACGACACGACCAGAGACCTGAGATCACACCAGATATAACAATACCCAGTTGTCTCAAATACAATTCAGAAATTTACCTTTACAGCACAACTAATTCTATATCTATAAAATGTATAGCACTATTAATTATAAAAGAAAATAGAAACGACAAGAATGAAGAAATACAGTAGAAGGACCACAAGTACGTCAAGGACAACGAACCAGACTAGGACAAAGCTTCTACAAAAAAAAAACTATAATGGAAAAAAAAATGCAACCTACTACGCCGATTACACAACACGGTACGAACAAGAACAGAGTCTGAAAAAAAAGAACGTATCTATAGATAGGTAGAAAGAGGGACAAGAGAATACGTCTTCCTGCGGAACAGAGAAGATATCGACGATACAACTAAACAAAAATACAGGTCCCTATAGAACTGTTCACTGTGATGAACGAAGTTCCAAATTTAGCCCACCTCCCGAAGAGGATAAACTACGCTCACCACAGAAAACCCGCGCCACCGCCCGTATAATCAATTACAACGAAAACAGAAAAACAGCGGAAAAAGACAGAAGAAAAGACAGCCCTCAATCCAGGGCACAAATTTTTCACTTAACTTCCACCCTTGATTTCAATTTCTCCCCTTCCTCGGAGCTCTGGCTGCTTGACCTCTACAGGCTGGCACACACACGCTGCAGAAATTTAAGTACACATTAATACCTATTCATAAAAATACATACATCAATACATATTCATAAATATACATAAATCATATCATGAAATTCCCATTCATCCCACGAACAAGGACAACAGCACGAATTCCTAGCACAACAGAAAAACAACTAGATATAACGAATACACAATGTCAAAATGACCACAGGTAAACAGGACGAGCCCCCAGTGTCACAAATCCCAGACTGGGAGATGTAATAAGTTATGACAGGACAACAATCACGAACAAACAAGTTAACACTTAACAGAACAATCCATCAGACTCACACATTTATTAAACATAATTATACAGATAATAGCGCAAATTACATACATTATATTATTGAAATCAACTGCCGTACAACGGCCTTATTCTCACACACACTCTCCCTCGGATCCACAACCCGGTAGTTACTCCTAAAGGCACTTCGGCCTCAGGGTCTTAATAGCACATTAATAATTCACTGGCACCGCAGTCTCTCAATATCACCTTCCTATTGTCATACACCTTAGCACTCCCCTAGCACCTCAGCAGGGCAATAACACATTATCATTTCAATAGACATTATCATTTCACCAGTACATTATTAGTTCACTAGTCCCTCAACATGGCCATAGTGCATTATCACATTCACGCTCATATCTACGTCCCTGTCCGTGGCCTGACTGCCACGACTTTATGTGCCTCTACTGTCCTGCACTGACAGCCTCACTTCTGGCCTATGTGCGGCCTCCGGCCCTATGCTGGCCTATCCCCTGTGCTCATCGAGGTGGCTCTGCGGCCCGTCCTCGACACCTACAAGAATAACATTACATTGGTATAATACCCTACCATTTCTATTCACTCCACCTCTCCTTACAACCCATGAAGCGTACACACACTAGTTCACCTTTCACTCACCACACATCTTACGGTAACACACCTCCATCGGAGTACACACTACTCACTCGCGCTACAAATCCATGAACTCACTTTCATCTATCGCTCATGGCGCACATTGCTATATCCAATACCAAGGACTTCCACATTCCTCACATATACTTATTTACATCATGGTAATAGACGAATATAATATAATACATCAATCATAATAATCAATCAACGTTCTACATACCAGTCATCACTGGAACGACTCTCTCACTAGTCTTCTCGACTGCTCCCCTTATGTCCGCCCGATGGGCTCTTATTCACAGGTCCGTTCCGTAGGACCTTCTAACTTGCAGTGATAGTAATACAGCGCTTTCGCCTCATTCAGACCCCCCCCCCACTACTCACAACAGCACGCTTAACTTACTTGTCTACCGTGAGCCCTTCTTACTCTACACCCGCTCTGTAGCAATCCCCTTAATTGCATTCACTCCACTCGTGACAAACTGAACACTCACATAACGTCTTACGCTGTTTGAATGACCATCTGAAAAGGGCCATAACTCATACAAAATATGACATACCCAGTTTTGGAAAAAACATCCTTCAATTTGTTTTTACATTTAAGACATCAAAAAAGTGTGCTATCTAAGTTGCATTTTAAATGTAAAATAATAATAAAAATTAAAAAAAAACAACACTTTGCAATTACGAAGCAACCCTCCGTCTTATCGCCACGAGACGCCAAGTAGTCACTTCCTCGGGACGAGGCGGCGCCGACTTGATTCATTGTCCTTCCCAGGCGACAATTGAACTTAGGACTTCAAAAACTGCTGGAAAGGCTCCACTCCACGTCTGAGGAATGTATCCAAGAGAAGCGGCCGCAAGCTCTGTACCCTTGTCATAATTCGTCGTGTGTGACCTGTGCCTTGATGTACCACAAAAGAGCAACTGTCTTCTTTATCATGAGATTTGGTTTAGTTTAATAATGTATTAAATATAATAAGGATGGATTTCGGCTCAAGAGTGAAATAAAACATTTGCGTCGAGACCCACGCCCCCAATCTCACCGCCCCCCCCCCCACCCACTCCGCCTGCGATGCGCTGATGTATTAATTAATGTAGTCTATGTTAATTCTATGTTAAGACGAAGAAAAAATGAACTTTCTTTCGCCCGAAATATGAATATATTTTAACTTTGTTTAGGATTAAAATGTTAGCGAATCACATTTTAAAACCTGGACGTCCAGTGTGCACATTGGATTGCATAGGTCCCCTGGTTAGGCCATCCTGCCGGCGTTGGTTTGAAGTAGGGAATCATACTGCAATCCTACCGACCCATAGAAATCCATGTCGGGTTGACGTAGAGACCCAGGATTTATAAGGCATTTCACATTATAGGGTAATGGCAAACGTTACATGGATGTAAAGACAGTAATGTTGTTCCGATTGTTAAAAACGCAACGAAAAATGTAACGCTTGGCAAGCATCAGCGGCTGCCAATTGTTAATCCTTCTTGCCTGAAAATGCGCGCCAAGGGAGAAGTCATGCCAGTTATCAAGTATCCGCGGCGATCAACTGCTGAGCGAATTTGTCGTTGATGTTGTGTGTTGTGTGAATGAAAGGCGACTCAGATCGGACAAGAAGCCTCATACAGGGAAAAGAAATCTACATGTATTTTGTTGTTTCATGTGAAGCAGGAAGGCATATAAGAGGTGAACATGAAGAAGAAAGTTTGACATTCAGTGACCCTCATAACATACGATGTACATCTAATAATGTCGAGTGACGACATGCTGTGATTTCTAATAAATATACTTGGCAACGCCTTTTCGAAACCTATTATACTTTTACAATACATTGATGATAGTGTAGAAAGAGCCTGTTTTTTTGTTTCAATATATATCAAATATTACATGTCATTATCCCATTTGTTTTAAATGTCACCATCTCTGTCTTAAATATAAACAAAAGTAAATGTTTTTTTTTATCTTACTTTGGACGAAGAAAACATTTTTTGTTTATTTGTTTTCTATTTCGTAATATTATAGTTCATCATCATCATTGCCCTTTCACCCTACTCTACAGGGTATAGGCCACGAACGACAGCCTTCCATTTGTCTCTATCCTGGGCGATCCTTGACAACTCATTCCATGTGTAGCCACCTCTCTTCATATCCTCCTCCATACCTCTCCTCCATGTTGTTCGTGGCCTGCCCCTCTTCCTGTTTCCTTGTGGGTTCCAAAGCAATGACTTTCTTACTGTGCTATCCTGGGGCTTCCGTAGTGTGTGACCCAGCCATCGCCATCTGCGCAGTCCTATTTCGCTGGAGATGTTTCTCTGCTTTGTCCTTTCCCAGAGGTCCTTATTTCGAATAATATCCCAGACTGGGAGATGTAATAGTTATAACAGGACGACAATCACGAACAGACAATTATAACACGTAACATGACAACCAATCAGGCTCACACATTTATTATACATAACGATAAAAATACATATGCAATTACATGCATTATATTATTCTGAATCGCCTTCTTGATCACCTCTCGTCAAATGACTTGCTTCCCGAGAGCCAATGTGGCTTTCGTAAAGAGAGGGGAACGGCGGATATGATTTTTGCTGCCAGACACATTCAGGAAAAATGCATGGAACAAAATAAAGCGCTGTATATCACATTTGTTGACCTCACAAAAGCATTTGACACAGTGTGTCGTGAAGGCCTCTGGAAAATCTTGGCGAAGTGTGGGTGTCCACCCGAATTCATCACAATAGTGCGCCAGTTTCATGATGGCATGCAAGCTGCAGTCAAAAGCAACGGCATTGTTTCAGAGCCCTTTGCTGTCACAAATGGGGTAAAACAGGGTTGTGTATTAGCCCCAACTCTGTTCAGCATCATGTTCTCTGCAATGCTACAAGAAGCCTTTGGCTCTCCTCCTCAAGGGGTAAGCATCAAGTACCGAACTGATGGCAGTCTATTCAACCTCAGGAGACTTCAGGCAAAAACCGAAACCAAAAGTACTCAAGTCTGTGACCTACTATTTGCTGATGATTGTGCACTTCTGGCACACGATGAGGATAGCATGCAAAACTGTGTTGATAAGTTATCTAGTGCCTGTGACAACTTTGGCCTCACAATAAGCACAAAGAAGACGGAAGTGCTCCATCAGCCTACTCCAGACGACAAGTATCCTGTGACCCCAAATATCAAAGTCCATGACAGTCTTCTGAAGGTGTCGGAGAACTTCACCTATCTTGGCAGTACACTGTCTTCCGCGGCTCGTGTTGATACTGAAATTCTCTCAAGAATCAGCTAAGCCAGCTCTGCATTTGGCAGGCTTCGAAAGAGAGTATGGGATGTTGCCGGCATTCGCACAGACACTAAGCTGAAAGTGTACAATGCTGTGGTCCTTCCCACCCTACTCTATGGGGCTGAAACCTGGACAGTGTACCAATCGCATGCCAGAAAGCTAAATCACTTTCATCTGGCCTGCCTTAGAAAGATCCTAAGGATCAAATGGCAGGATAAAATTCCAGACACTGAGGTCCTCAATCGTGCCAAGGAATTGAGCATCTTCTGCCACCTGAAAAAAATTCAGCTACGTTGGGCAGGACATGTTGTCAGAATGCCCGACTCCAGACTCCCTAAGCAAATCTTCTTCTCTGAGCTCTCCAATGGAACGAGGAATGTTGGGGCCCCAAAGAGACGTTACAAAGACACTCTCAAGCAATCACTGAAGGCCTTTGCCATTGATGTGAGTGAGTGGGAAAAGCTCTCGCTTTATCGTGCAAATTGGAGGGCGGCCCTTACCAGAGGCAGCAAAGCATGGGAAGCTGACAGAGTCCAGCAGGCTATCAAAAAAAGAGAACGGCGCAAGAAAAGGCCCAGTTCCAACATTTCGCAGCCCTACAATCTCGAGAAAAATGCCCCACGCGTCCGCAAGTCCAACACTCCGCTCCCTGTGCTCCGCCAGACCTGGGTCCCCGTAACCCATCGCGACCGGAACTAAAGTCCCTCTGCCGTCGATCATCGGCAAAGGTTACGAAACGCCCTCGGCCATTACCCCGATCTCGCCCTCCTGCTCGGTCAAACTTAGCGGCTCCATATGCAGGTGATTGGTAATATCCCCTACGTTGCCCCTGGGCTTGCCCATTATAGGCACCACGCTGACGCGACCTGTCTCTACCATGTCCTGTCGGCGACCCCTCAAGAACGGCGACGTAACCAGCATCCTGGACGTACGCCCTCGCCACTGGTTTGAACGGATGTGCCGTACGGTATGCTTCCGCCAACTTTGACGCCTCCTGCACCGACGCGGGTTCGTTTTCCTTAAGAAAAGCCACTAAATCCTTATGGCACGACGCGTATAGCTGGTCACGGATCATTAGGTCCTTCAATTTAACGAAATCTGTGCCAACATGCGACAAGTCCAGCCAGTTCGCGAAATACTCCGTTAGTCTGGCGACGAAGGCAGCAAAGTCCTCCCTAGAATCCGCACGTGCTCGCCTAAACTTCTCCCGGAAATATTCCTCCGTACGCGCAAATCGGCGAAGCAGCAAGGACTTCAGCTTATCGTAATCATGGACGTCCTCGCGCTGCAACTCCTTAAAATAAGTCAACGCTCGACCCTGCAACAAGGATGCCAGGTAAGTGGACCATAACTTTTTATTCTCCCCC
This sequence comes from Onchidella celtica, assembly GCA_963931925.1. NCBI lineage: Eukaryota > Metazoa > Mollusca > Gastropoda > Systellommatophora > Onchidiidae > Onchidella > Onchidella celtica. The sequence continues at coordinate 2,361,780 of OZ007583.1, read as the reverse complement.
CATTGCAGTTGTGCATTTAGTTCGAACCTGTAAAGGAAGGCGTCTATGTCGTCCTTCTGGTCGTCGAACGTAGGCAGCTTAATCCGAACACCACTTTTATTTTGTCCCTGCCGCTCAACTATTTCCGTTGGCACATTCGTTTTGGTTTCCAACTCCGCGATTCTTACTCGCGCCTCTCTCTCTTGCTGCTTATCTTCTAACTCCTTTAACTTAAACTCCCTTTCCTGCTCCTTATCCTTAGCCTGTCTCTCCTGTTGCCGCTCTTGAGCCTCTTTTTCTCGCTCTCTATCTTTAGCATGCTCATCGCGCAACTCCGCCTGCTGCTCTTTAATCCAGCTGCGCAGCTCCTCTCCCTCCAGGCCAAGTTCCTTACCCAACTTCATTAGTTGTTGGAGTTCCGCCATTTCACAGATTTATGGTTATGGTATATATTATGAAAACGGCTAACCTGTCGGTATGATCACCAACGACACGACCAGAGACCTGAGATCACACCAGATATAATAACACCCAATTGTCTCAAATGCAATTTAGAAAAATACCTAACTGAAAATTCTATGTTCATAAAATGTATAGCACTATTAATAATAAAAGAGAAAAGAAACGACAAGACTGAAGAACTTCAGAAGAAGGACCACAAGGACATCAAGGACAACGAGCCAGACTAGGAAAAGCTTCTAAAAAAAAACTATAATGGGAAAAAAAAATGCAACCTAACTACGCCGATTACACTACAAGGTACGAACAAGAACAGAGTCTGAAAAAAAAGAACGTATCCACAGATAGGTCAGAGAGGGGACAAGAGAAACGTCTTCCTAAAACAACGAGGAAGATGGAACGCCACAATCTAAACAAAAATACAGGTCCCTATAGAACTGTTCACTGTGATGAACGCGGTTCCACGTTTAGCCCACCTCCCGAAGAGGATAAACCAAGTTCACCACAGCAAACCCGCGCCACCGCCCGTACAATCTATAACGACAAAAACAGAAAAACAGCGGAAAAAAAGACAGACGAACAGACAGCCCTCAATCCAGGGCACAAAAATTTTCACTTAACTTTCACCCTTGACTTCAATTTCTCCCCTTTCTCGGAGCTCTGGCTGCTTGACCTCTACAGGCTGGCACACTCACTCTCTGCAGAAATTTAAGTACACATTAATACATATTCATCAAAATACATGCATCAATACATATTCATAAATATACATAAATCATATCATCATGAAATCTCCATTCATCCAACAAACAGAAGACAACAGCACAAATTCCTACCACAACAGAAATACAACTAAACGGACGAATACCCAATGTCAAAATGACCACAGGTAAACAGGACGAGCCCCCAGTGTCACAAATCCCAGACTGGGAGATGTAATAGTTATAACAGGACGACAATCACGAACAGACAATTATAACACGTAACATGACAACCAATCAGGCTCACACATTTATTATACATAACGATAAAAATACATGTGCAATTACATGCATTATATTATTCAATTTAACTGCCGTCCAACGGCCTTCTTTCCCTCAAGCACTCTTCCTCGGGTCCACAACCCGGTAGTTACTTTTAAATACACTTCGGCTTCAGCCTCTCCACTCAATGTCTTAATAACCCCCTCCTAGGGCAACAACACCTGAGCATTCCAATAGCTCCTCAACATGGCAACAGCACGTTAATAATTCAATTCACATTAGTATCTCAATAGCACAGTAGTACATCAATATCACCGTAGTACATCTTAAGAGCACATTAACATTTTAATAATAACGTCCCTGTCGGTGGCCAGACTGCCACGACTCATGCGTTCCTCCTGTCCTGCTCGACAGCTTCACTCCCCTGGCCTATGGGTAGCCTTCGGCCCTATGCTGGCCTATCCCCTGTGCTCACCGCGGGTGGGGCGTCTCTGCCCGACCCCGGCACCTACAAGAAGAACATTACATTGGTATAATACCATACCATTTCTAACCACGTCACCCCTCATTACAAACCATGAAGCGTACACACAATAGTCCACCTTTCACTCACCACACATCTTACGGTAACACACCTCCACCGTATTACACAGCACTCACTCTCGCTACGAATCCATGAACCTAATTTACATCTATCGCTCATAGCGCACATTTCTATCCACAGTAATTGTAACAGTTGATGCAAATTTCAGCACGTTATGATGGGGAGAGTCAGATGAACTGATCGTCTACCCCTTAAAAAACGAAACTGTCTCGAACTGTTGTAGAACTAAATAACAGGATCTGATGAACAATTAATACTAACTTAAATAACTGTAAACACGAGCTGATATCCACAAGTTACTTACACCTATCAGGGAAGGCACTTACACTTCTACTACAACTGGATTACACACCTACGATTTGCACCTTACGATTTTCACCCACGATTTGCACACACCCTGCTCGCCTGGCCCTCCTTATATATATTCTGTCTGGGAACGTTCAGGAAGCGGCTTAACCGCCCCATAAGCACGTGACAGACCTAGATCGTTCGGGACACATACCAGCCACCCAATCGTACACAGACACGTCACAGAATTACATCACTCAAGGTCGACCTAGCGTAATCTCGGACACTGCAGTACCTTCTAGATTTTCTAGACATTCTACAGTGAAACAAAGAAACCACATCAAAGAAAAATACCGGCCTTGCTGGCGAGAGGGGGGAGGAAGGTCGCCGAGTGAGACTCGCCAAGCGGGGGGGGGGGGAGAAAATGTCGATCGTCCTACTAGCGGGACGCTACACAACTCCCCAATTTAAGTTGAACATTCTTCAACTATCTATACCACAAAGCGTCTACACTATCATAAAATACTTATCATCTCCAATCTTACAATAGACATTGCTAATACTGTACTAGGTGCCTTCCCAATATCCTAAGTACAATACAACAATCATAGTATCCTTATAACACTAATACAATCTCATTACAATATCATTGCAGTACCATTACAAAACCATGGTCAACAGTAGATCTACTATTATAACCAATATACTACCACCACTGTGGTGAAACGATGGTCAATGATACTATTAAAAATCATACAATGGTGAAACGATGGCCATCGAGTACAAAATGCTTCGTGCACGAACCATAGCACATAACGATGTACATAACAATGGTTGTCTTACATACCAAATGCATAAATGCATAAACTCATAGATACAATGGCAAAAATACCAACACATATCGACCACTGATCAGGGTCTAACTTCATCGTATCAGATCAAACGAAGTAATACCGATACCACCTAAGCTTAGGCCACCCGTAAATTACATCAATGCAACATACACAATTTACTGCTTGCTCGCAGTTCCCATTTGGGTTACAGTCTTCAAAAGTTACATTGTCTCATTGGTGACAAATAATGTAAACATCAAAATATGACTAATACTGTAATACATAGTGGCTCTCTGCCGGCCAATAATTCAATACTCATTCAGATATACCATTACAGTACAATACAGTCATCCCAGAAACGTATCTAACAGGCAAAACTCTGGGTTACAATACATCTCACTGAACTTGTACTATTCAAAACACTCTACTCAGGAAGTCGGCGCCGACATTTTCCTTGCCCTTGACATACCTAATCCTGAATCGATATGACTGTAAAAATAGGCTCCATCGCAATAGCTTTGGGCTGTCAAATCTGGCAGAATTCAAATACTCTAATGACCTATGGTCAGTCTGGAGCACAAACTCCTTACCATACAAATACAAAGTAAACTTCTTTACGGCCCAAACAATGGCTAGGCATTCTCGCTCTGAGACTGAATATTTCGTCTCACGAGGCAATAGCTTACGACTGGCATATGCCACAGGATACAACTTTCCCCCATATGCTTGCATAAGAGCAGCACCCAACCCGCGATCTGATGCATCAGTTGCTAAGACAAATTCTTTTGAAAAATCTGGCAAACATAACACGGGTTTGGAAACAATGGCTTTCTTCAGAGAAGTGTACGCTTTCTTCTGCACTTCTTCCCACTGAACTACATTGGGCTGACCCTTTCTAAGCAAATCAGACAGTGGTGCTGCAATCGCTGCAAAGTTAGGTACAAATTCTTGGTAATATCCCACCAGTCCTAAAAATGTTTTCACTTCCTTTTTAGTGGTGGGTCTGGGTGCATCCCGCACCTTACACACATTTTCTTCTAACAAGCCAATCATACCCTTTCCCACTGAGTGTCCAACAAAGTCCACTTCAGACGTTCCAATCAGGCACTTGGATGGTCTTGCAGTTAATCCAGCTTGGTCCATCCTCTGCAGCAATTCCTTGAGAGCCTTCACATGCTCGTTGAATGTCTCTGTATGGATCAGCAGGTCGTCCACATACGCTGTCACATTGTTCAGTCCCTGGATCAATGGCTTCACGATCCTGTTCAGTGTAGCTCCTGAGTTCATCATCCCGAAGGGCATCCGGGTGAATTCGTAATGTTCGACCATGGTGACGAACGCTGTCTTGGGAATGTCTTGTTCCCGGACTCGCACTTGCCAGTATCCCTTGCTCAAGTCAATCCGAGAGAATATTCTTCCTCTCGACAGACTCTGGAACACTTCCGATGGGGCTGCTGTCGGATGAGGGTCGAACACAGTGATCTTGTTCAGCCTCCTGTAGTCGATGCAGACTCGGTTGGATCCATCCTTCTTCTTGACGACAACAACCGGTGAAGCATAAGCTGATGAGCTCCTGCGTATGATGTCCAACCTTTCCATGGTGCTGAGCTCCTCCTTCAAGGAGTCGCGCATAGCATAGGGCACCGGGTATTGTCGTTGCCGAACAGGTACCTCTGATGTCAGGTCGATACAATGTTCGCCCAACTGGCAGCATCCGGGGAGATTGGTGAAGATGCGTTGATACTCCTTCACCACGTCGCCGAGTTGTTGACGTTTTTCCGGCGTCAGCTGCGTTCCATATTGGACATCTTCGTAGCCTTCCTTCTGGTCCCATCTTCCTAGGTCGGCAAGGTCCTCCGTCGTTCCACCGTTGTCGCCTTCCAGGTCGCGGTCCTCGATTGCTGTCATGCCAGCTGACTCTACAGGTTGACTCTCGTCCATCACGTCGTCTTCTGCCAGCACAGTCCCAGCACCATCACTGTCGTCATCCATCATAGCGTCGCCATCTCCAGGTGTGGTGTCGCTCCTGCCGTCGTTCATCTCACACACCTCGGCCACGACAGATGCCGGTCCCATTGCCGCCGCCGCTGCTTGCGTCGTCGCTGGTGTAGTCCTGGGGATATACCTCTTGAGAAGGTTAGCGTGCAATGTCTTCTCTTTCACACCCATCTTGACTTTGTAGTCGTTGACGCCGACAACCGAGACTATCTTGTATGGTCCCTTCCAATGGACTAGGAGCTTGTTGGCGTTTATCGGCAGCAGTACTAAAACTTCGTCGCCAGGGCGGAACTTCCTCTCTCGCGCCTTCCGGTCGTAGTAGGTTTTCTGTCTACCTTGTGCCTTTGAGAGCTCTTCCGTCGCTAACTTCCACGTGTCCTCCAGCCGCTCGCGTAGTTCCATGACGTACTGGTAACTGGTCTTTGTCTCCGGCTCCTCTACGTCCTTGGTCCATAATTTTCGCAAGATGTGCATCGGTCCTCTCACCGTTCTTCCATACAGCAACTCGAATGGGGCGAACTTTGTCGATTCTTGGGGAACTTCACGATACGCGAAGAGCAGCGGGTTAATGTATCGGTGCCACTGCTTAGGTTGCTCCGCGCACAGTCGCCTCAAGGTCTTCTTCAGTGTGCCGTTAAATCGCTCCACCAGCCCGTTGCACATAGGGTGGTAGACTGTGGTGGTCGACTGTCGAATCCCCAGTAGTCTGTTCGTTTCTTTCATGACGTCCGACATGAATTGAGTCCCTTGATCAGATAAGATCTCCTCGGGCACACCCAAACGGCTGTAGATATTTACTAAGGCCTCTGCTACTGTCTCCGCGTCAATCTTCTTCAAGGGGGTCGCTTCAGGGTAACGAGTAGCGTAGTCTACGTATACCAGGATATACCGATGTCCGCCTTCACTTGGGGGATCAATAGGTCCTACCAGGTCCACGGCCACTCTCCTAAATGGGACGTCTACCACTGGTGTCACGAGCAGAGTTAGGGTCTTGGGGATGTTACGACTGCACGAGAGGCAGCTAACTCACACTCGGACACAACCACACAAGAAAAGTACTAAATAACTAGAGCGTATATATGTCAGGCCGGTCAGGCCATAGTTTACATAAATATTAATAACAAAACAAAAGACAATAGAGGTATATATTCAAACCAAAAACTCTAATTAATAACTTAACCAATGATATTCATGTAACTATGGAGGTACTGCAATCAATAGTAAATAGGTATATTATACGAAACTGGATATCAATTTAAAGTGACAGTTGAGTCGCCACTGGCCAGTCGCCAGGCAAACTCTCCATAAATCATATGGGCTTAAATGTTAGGAGAGCCCAGTACGTTCAAAGCCTACAGAAGCACTCTTCGGCTTGTAGGTAATTTAAGCAGTTGCCAAAAGACTATATTTTATGCACAATCACTATTCAATTCATCAACAATGTGCTATATTATTCCAATCATACTATGGCAATAGATCTATCATACAGGACACTCGTGGTCGAGTGCCAGCTGGGGTTTCCTTAGTCTTCCTATGAGGCTGTAGTTCTCTCTCTATCTCCGATCTCTATTATACTTGAATAATTAAGATATATTACCATTGCTCACGCCTACTGAGAGGCGCGAACATCAAAATAGCGCAGCGTGGGCTTTCAAAGGTCAGCCCACTCAGACCTTTCTTTCTAGAGCTCAGTCAGTCCGTTAGCAAGGACTTCTTAGTCTTCAGACCACACAGTTCAGGTACTGGCCAACCGGAGATACTTCACGAAACGATGCTTCTCTCGTCTGTATTCCCCAAATCTGAACGTTACACGATGTTATATACTATCTAACTACCCAGCGTGCTAGTCCGCTGGCCCAATTAGTTCAGCTATCTCATAGGTCGAAACCTCCCACCATTTTAACTGTAGTAATACGTCTGCACTATTCTACCAGCCAGTTAACGTGCAAAAACTTGTCTAGTCATACTTAACAATGTCAACTGTCCCCACCTTGTTTCACCCCTACTCCATTACTTATTAATCACGAACATTAAAACCGACAAGCGTGACTCCAGCAGTTTAACTTTACATTTATTTACTCACCAACTATAATTTGGCGAGGACCGTTCAAGGCCACCAGCCAATTTCTCATGGCCCTGGTAAACAACAACAACTCACTCTCTGCGTGAGTTTTAACAATATCCGAATCATGACACATCCCCCACCCCAGTTAAAATTTGCAATTTTAACGATATAAATTATTATCGTAAAGGGAAGGCATGAGTCGAGAAATTGCTCGAAAGGTTAACTTAACTAAGAATACTAGGTAATAACTAAGACTAGTACTAAAGTTGAAAAAAACCTACAGGACGGGTATCATTGATGGACAAAACTTCATGAAAATCTTAAGGCTCCGTCCAAAAGTATATATCTCTCTGAGGATTAAATCTTACCTCTAAATAGGTAGACATTAACAATCATAACTCTAAAATTTTAGAGTACAACACTGATCCTGTGCGAATGTCATCAGGAATGCATACATACAATGAATAATACTCAAGAAAAGATAACTATAGTAGCATCGATGGCATTAGTGGATCTGGACTCCTGGTCTGCCATGACTTCTCGTCCTCGACCCTGGGCAACAACGTCTGGTGTGGCCAAAATACGGGTCGACGTCAGTAAAATAGCTGTTGGATCAAAGGAAAGCAAAGGGTAGGTGAAAAGTGTTCACAATGGGTGAACAATATGTGATACCATCCCTCGGTCTCTGAATGAGGTGTCAATCCCATCCAACGCCAGTACATATGACAGACCTAAATAGGAGAACAAAATTTCCGGGTCTATCACAACTACAAATTTCGGCATAGTTAAGCTTAATTAACACTAACAGAAGCGTCCGTAAGATAATTTAGTCTGATGTTCTCGTTTAAAATCCGCGTAGCCCTCGTCTTGAGTTAAGAATTACATAGCGCTTCTCGCATTCAACAATAATCTAGATCTCAAATAACATTACAATTAAATCTTTCCAACATCCAATCCGGTATAGATGAGATGCCACGAGGCGATAGCAGTTAATTTAATGCGCCGTTTCCGTACGCAAGCCATGCACACGTCAAGTGTCACAGTCATCTCGGTAATATAGTCATAATCGGTTCAATTCAATATCCATATCGGGTATGTTCTTAGGTAACTCATCCACTGGCCACATGGATAGTCACAATCATAATCGGTATTACGTTAGATGGTCCACGAAACGCGGAAAACCATAGACATAATCGGTTGTATAAAAAACAACTCCACACTTCTCCAAAACTTCTTAAAACGCGACCACGCAGTGTCCTCTGTTACCACTGCAAAAAACTCTCAAAAACGCGAACACGCAGTGTCCTCTGTTACCACTGCAAAATATCTCAAAACGCGAACACGCAGTGTCCTCTGTTACCACTGCAAAATATCTCTCAAAACACGAATACGCAGTGTACTACGTTACCACTGCCAAACATCTCTCAAATAATCGAAAAATACCAATATCATCCATCCCACGAGGCAATCTCATTATTGCTCTACTCGGGTCGACGTCATACGCAGACGACTAAAAAAAAGTATCCTCAATATATATAATTCACATAGCTCTTATATTGATACCACCTCGACACTGATACAGACTCTTCCCCTGAGACAATTTATTGCTCCTTCGGGCGGCGGCACCAGCCGACAATAAAACCAATACTCACTATTCATCACTCCACAAAAAAAAGGTCACCTCCCTGAACAGTCTAATACTGTCCTCTCGGGAGCCCGTCAATTTAAAGACGAGATCGGTATAAATTAATAATTAGCAAGAACTGGCAGTGTACTCACTGCACGGATTCCAACAATTCAATAATAGTTGTCACTTAAACAGTGTTGTCACTCTACAGCACAGGAGGGTTAATTCTTAAAAACTTTTCCCTCTCACCAAGCCAAGTTACCTCTAAAAACCGCTCAACGTGTCAAAACACGTGAATCAATGGAAGTATGTAATCAAAAAAAAAAGAAAAAAAAGTGTAACCAAGAAAGATTAATACTATATAACGAATATATAAAAAGGTAATACATTACAAACAAGACGCAAGAGTAACAGAACGAACGATAAATTACAATAAGACGCTAGACTAACAGAAAGCACGAACGACAACAGACCTGACTAACCTGAAACTATGTACAGAAAGGTAAGAAAAGCACAAGAGAGACGTCTTCCTAAAATACGAGGAAGATAGAACGCTAACAATCTATACGAAAAACAGGTCCCTACAGAACTATTCAAGGCAAAGCAAATCTCCTATCCGTTTTAAACGCCATCTAGATCTGCTAGTCTGGCAAAAAGAGGTATGCTGAGTCTCGATCCCTTCCAACCTCCCGCCTATCTAATCTAACACAAAAGAAAAAAATAATGCCTGTCAAAAGTAGGGGAGCTGGAACGACGAACCCCTCAAACGAAGACAAATACAGATGGTTCACTTAACTGGGCAAAATGGACTGGCTCTTTCCTTTGGTCCACAGCGCTGGTCTTGTCTTTTCCTGATGCTAGCTGTCAGTCCCTCGTAATGGTCCCAGGATCAATGACGAGAGGACATGCCAGACATGTGGGGGAGAAACAAAAACAAAAATCAGCAGTATACAAAACTATAAACTACAAAAATTACATAAATAACAGTGGAGTCTTAGAGTGGTAGACCTGCAGCTGTTGACGGGGTCCTCTTCCGATGATAGTAGTGTTCTCTAGATGTCAGAAGGTGACGGGTCCTCTTCAGATGTCAATGGGGTCCCCTCCAGATGTCACGAGCAGAGTTAGGGTCTTGGGGATGTTACGACTGCACGAGAGGCAGCTAACTCACACTCGGACACAACCACACAAGAAAAGTACTAAATAACTAGAGCGTATATATGTCAGGCCGGTCAGGCCATAGTTTACATAAATATTAATAACAAAACAAAAGACAATAGAGGTATATATTCAAACCAAAAACTCTAATTAATAACTTAACCAATGATATTCATGTAACTATGGAGGTACTGCAATCAATAGTAAATAGGTATATTATACGAAACTGGATATCAATTTAAAGTGACAGTTGAGTCGCCACTGGCCAGTCGCCAGGCAAACTCTCCATAAATCATATGGGCTTAAATGTTAGGAGAGCCCAGTACGTTCAAAGCCTACAGAAGCACTCTTCGGCTTGTAGGTAATTTAAGCAGTTGCCAAAAGACTATATTTTATGCACAATCACTATTCAATTCATCAACAATGTGCTATATTATTCCAATCATACTATGGCAATAGATCTATCATACAGGACACTCGTGGTCGAGTGCCAGCTGGGGTTTCCTTAGTCTTCCTATGAGGCTGTAGTTCTCTCTCTATCTCCGATCTCTATTATACTTGAATAATTAAGATATATTACCATTGCTCACGCCTACTGAGAGGCGCGAACATCAAAATAGCGCAGCGTGGGCTTTCAAAGGTCAGCCCACTCAGACCTTTCTTTCTAGAGCTCAGTCAGTCCGTTAGCAAGGACTTCTTAGTCTTCAGACCACACAGTTCAGGTACTGGCCAACCGGAGATACTTCACGAAACGATGCTTCTCTCGTCTGTATTCCCCAAATCTGAACGTTACACGATGTTATATACTATCTAACTACCCAGCGTGCTAGTCCGCTGGCCCAATTAGTTCAGCTATCTCATAGGTCGAAACCTCCCACCATTTTAACTGTAGTAATACGTCTGCACTATTCTACCAGCCAGTTAACGTGCAAAAACTTGTCTAGTCATACTTAACAATGTCAACTGTCCCCACCTTGTTTCACCCCTACTCCATTACTTATTAATCACGAACATTAAAACCGACAAGCGTGACTCCAGCAGTTTAACTTTACATTTATTTACTCACCAACTATAATTTGGCGAGGACCGTTCAAGGCCACCAGCCAATTTCTCATGGCCCTGGTAAACAACAACAACTCACTCTCTGCGTGAGTTTTAACAATATCCGAATCATGACAACTGGCATACTCTGCAATGCACCTTAGGAGTCGCTCCCTTGTTCACTGTCCTCTGGCAGATGTCGCATGAGCGGCAGTATCTCGCGACGTCACCTTCGATACCAGGCCAGTAAAAATTGCTCATCACCCTATCCTTCGTCTTCTTCACGCCGAGATGTCCTCCGACGATAGAATCATGGGCAACGCTCAATACATACTCCCTCAGTTTCTTGGGTAGTACCACTTGTCTTGTAATCGTAGCCTGTCTTATGTCCCTATAAATCCGGTACAGTACACCTCCCTGTCTCTCGAAGTGTACGGACTTGTTGCCTCTGTTGGTCGGAATTTTCTTCTGCCCCTACTTCTTGAGGTCTTCGTCTTCTTCCTGGAGTCGGATGAGTTCCTTCCTATCCACTCCCGCGTGCCGTTCTGCCCTCGGCACCCTCAGCGACGTAGACTGGTCCTTCCTCTTCTCCTGGGCCCTCGTGGTCACCGCTCCTACCATCACCTCAGTATCAGGGTCGTACGGGTCCTTCGCTCCGTCCACGTTCCCGACTACTAGGTCGCAGATGGTCTCCGGGAGACACAGTGCCGTCACTCTGCCCGTCAGGTAAGGCGTTCTCACGTCGATAATGGCTTCCTCCGCCGCTAACAAGGAGTTATCGATCCTCGCGATAAGTTTCTTCCCACTGGTGAGCTGTCCGTCGTCCACCAGTGATCGCCGCACCACCACACCTTCACAGCCGGTATCTCTTAGGACGTCTACTGCTCGATTTCCAATCAAGCCCTTCATCACTGGTAACTTCAGCTTTTCCACGGTCCTTTCGTCACTGCATCCTCCGCACGTAACAGGCACCGCTAACTGCAGCTTCCCGTCCTTCATTACCGCTTGAACGTTGGTGCTGGTGTCAGCCGTCGTCGCATCCTGTCTCGACGACTCGTCCGCCGCTATCACTACTGCCGCCGCCGCCTTGTTCGGCTTGCCTCGCCCCGTATCCTTCTGGGCCGGACACGTTCTCCGAACGTGGCCTGGCTTTCCACAAAGGTAACATCTGAACTCACCTTTGTCTTTTGTCCTTGCACGACACTCCCTCGCCTTGTGTCCCGGCCTCTGGCACCTATGGCAGACCTGTGGGCTTCTGTCTCCGTTGGGCCTCTGTCGCACTGGCCGGCTCTGCAGTCTGGCGCTCCCGCTGAGTGTCCGGTTCCTTGCTACCAGGAACGCCTCCGCTGAGTCTGCGACGTCCTGTAGCGTCTTTGGCTTCCTCTCCCTCACATGGGTCGCAAGGTCTGGTGGGCAAACATCCATAAACTGCTCTCTAACGAACAGGTCCCTCACTCCCTCGTAGGTCTTCTCCGTCTTTGATAGCTTTATCCACCTCTCTAGGTAAGTCTTGATCCTAGTTAGAAACATCCCGACATCTTCTCCATCTTCAGGCTTACCTAGTCTGAACATGAGTCTGTAACCGTCCTCTGACAGGTTATACCTCTTCTGGAAAGCTTCCTTGACTTTGTCGTAGTCCTTGGCCTCATCGATCGGCAATCGACAGAAGCACTCCAGAGCTCTCCCAGTCAGCAGGGCAGACAGTGATGTCGTCCAGGTGGATCTGGGCCAGTCCGCTGTCTCGGCAAACCTCTCAAAACGAAGTTGCCAGCTATCAAGGTCGTCCTTCCCATCCTGAAATGCGGGTAGCTTGGGCCTCTTGGAGCTGGCGTGGTCGCTGGTCCCCTGATTCGACTCGCCTCTACGCTGATGGCGGATCCTCTCCATCTCCAGCTCGTGGTTCATCTCCTTCTCCCGAGCCTCTATCTTCAGTTGCTCCATGCGCTCTTGCCTCTCTCTTTCCATCTTCAGTTGCTCCATGCGCTCTTGCCTCTCTCTTTCCATCTTCAGTTGCTCCATGCGCTCTTGCCTCTCTCTTTCCATCTTCAGTTGCTCCATGCGCTCTTGCCTCTCTCTTTCCTCCCTTAGGCCTTCACGGATGTAATCCTGTCTCTCCTTCCCAGTGAGCTCCAAGGCGTCTGCTTCCTGGCCAAGCCTTCCAATAGCCTCTGACATGTTGTGGATATCCTCGATGATCTTTAGGCTATTTACTGTACTTTAGAAACACTTCAATGGTCTGAATTGAATCTGTTCTGATGATCGGATCCCGGACGAGCCCCCAATATGTAACAGTTGATGCAAATTTCAGCACGTTATGATGGGGAGAGTCAGATGAACCCCTTAAAAAACGAAACTGTCTCGAACTGTTGTAGAAATAAATAACAGGATCCGATGAACAATTAATACTAACTTTAATAACTGTAAACACGAGCTGATATCCACAAGTTACTTACACCTATCAGGGAAGGCACTTACACTTCTACTACAACTGGATTACACACCTACGATTTGCACCTTACGATTTTCACCCACGATTTGCACACACCCTGCTCGCCTGGCCCTCCTTATATATATTCTGTCTAGGAACGTTCAGGAAGCGGCTTAACCGCCCCATAAGCACGAGACAGACCTAGATCGTTCGGGACACATACCAGCCACCCAATCGTACACAGACACGTCACAGAATTACATCACTCAAGGTCGACCTAGCGTAATCTCGGACACTGCAGTACCTTCTAGATTTTCTAGACATTCTACAGTGAAACAAAGAAACCACATCAAAGAAAAATACCGGCCTTGCTGGCGAGAGGGGGGAGGAAGGTCGCCGTGGGAGACTCGCCAAGCGGGGGGGGGGGGGGGAATATCGATCGTCCTACTAGTGGGACGCTACAGTAATCAATGACTTCCACATTCCTCACATATACTTATTTACATCATGGTCATAGGAGAATAAAGTACATCAATCATCATAATTATAAATCCTAGTTCAACCTACCAGTCATCACTGGAAAACACACAACAATCTCCCGACTGCTTCTGATCTCACGTCTGTCCCCTAGGACTTCTTAACTTGCAGTGACAAAGAGGGACAGCGATTTCGCCTCGTCTATTTCCCAACTCACCACCTTCCACGCTTCCCCGTACTTGTCTGCGTGCGTTAATTTTACTCTACTCCTTTCCCCCCGTAATTATTAACTATCGCTCACTCCACTCGTGACAATCTCATCCTCAGAAGTCTCCTCAGACATGTATTGACGAAGGATTGCAGCCTCCTCAAACAGGTTTGGGAAGGTTTCCAGGTTTCGCAGCCATACAATAGGACAGATTTCACATTAGAGTTAAAGAGTTTGCATTTTGTAGCGATGGAGATTCCACGATCCTTCCAGACATTGTTCAGGACTTTGAAAGCTGCTCTTGCCTTGGCTATCCTTACCTTAATGTCCCCCTCTGTTCCTCCTGTTTCATCCACAATGCTGCCTAAATAAGTGAAGCTGTTAACTACTTCCAAGGGGCTCCCCTTTACCGTTACTGGCTCTGTACTTGAAGTTTTTATCTTGAGGACTTTGGATTTCTCTGGGTGGATCCTAAGGTCAATGGATGCTGATAATTCCTCCAGGTCTGATGTTTTTGCTTGCATCTGTTGCTGGGTGTGTGACAGTAATGCTATATCATCAGCATAATCCAGGTCATCTAGCTGTTTCCATAGGGTCCACTGAATACCATTCTTCTTTCCAGCTGCAGTTTCTTTCAGAAGTCAGTCCATAGCCAGGATGAACAAGAAAGGTGATAACAAACAGCCCTGTCTAACTCCCGTCTTGACTTCAAAACTTTCTGTGAGTTTTCCTTCATGCAGTATCTTGCAGCTGGTGTTGTGATACATCTTTTCTATCAGGCTAACGATTTTTTGTGGTATACCATAATGTCTCATTATCTTCCCCAGAGCATTCCTATCAACGCTGTCAAAGGCTTTCTCATAATCAATGAAGTTGATCAGCAGCGGTGAGTTCCATTCAATAGACTGTTCGATGATGATTCTAAGGGTGGCAATTTGATCAGTACAAGAACGGTGTTTTCGAAATCTTGCTTGTTCGTCTCTTAGCCTGTCATCTGCGGCCTCTTTGATTCTCTCCAGAAGTATCCTGTTGAAGACTTTTCCAGGTATAGACAGCAATGTGATGCCTCTGTAGTTGTTGGAGTTGCTCAGATCTCCCTTTTTTGGCAGTTTTATTAGATGACCTTCTCTCCAGTCTTTGGGGAATTCCTCTTGGTTCCATACCTTGACGAATAAGCCGTAGAGGATATCTACGGTGGTGTTGACATCTGCCTTCAGTGCTTCAGGTGGGATGAAGTCAGGACCCGCTGCTTTGTTAGAGTTGAGTGTTTTCACCGCTTTTGCAATTTCTTCCTTAGACGGGGGTTCACAACTGATGGGTAGGTCCGTGCTAGCTGGCTCTATATCAGGTAGCTTTTCTGGTGTTGGTCTGTTGAGTAGGGTTTCAAAATGTTCTTTCCATCTTCGCAATTGTGCCTCTTCCTCGAAAATAGTATTTCCATCAGCATCTTTGACCGGTACCTCTGGGCTGTTCTTCTTACCTGACAGTATTCTTGTTACTTGGTGTAGTGTCCTCATATGTCCTTCCTGGGCCGCTTTCTCTGCTCTGCCTGCCATTTCTTGGATGTATGTTTCTTTGTCCCTTTTTATGCTCTTCTTGGCCTCCTTCGACGTGACGGAATACTCTTTCTGTGCTGTCTCCTTCTCAGCCCTGGTTCTGCTGTTGTTTACCTGTGCCTTCTTGGCCTCCTTCGACGTGACGGAATACTCTTTCTGTGCTGCCTCCTTCTCAGCCCTGGTTCTGCTGTTGTTTACTTGTGCCTTCTTGGCCTCCTTCGACGCGACGGAATACTCTTTCTGTGCTGCCTCCTTCTCAGCCCTGGTTCTGCTGTTGTTTACCTGTGCCTTCTTGGTTCTCCTCAGCTTGATTTTCTTCATTGATTCCTGGCTTATCCACTCTTTCTGTTTGAAGCTCTTCTCACCCAATACATCCTGACATGTAATTGTGAAGACTTCCCTTAGCTGCTCCCAGTGAGTTTCTACATTTTCTTCAAGCAGCTCAAGAGGCTGGAATCTATTCTTGAGGGTTATCTGAAATTCTTCCTTCTTACCTGATTGTAGGAGATTCACCTGGAATTTGGGTCTCTTCGTGGCATTTGTTTTGGTATACCTTTTCAGCTTCAACTTCACAGTTGCCAGAAGTAGGTGGTGGTCTGACGCAACATCTGCTCCTCTGGGTACTCTGACATTTTGGAGTGAGCGGCGGAATTTATGTGATATGCAACGGTGATCAATCTGGTTTTCTGTAATTCCATCCGGTGATCTCCAGGTAGCCTTGTGGATTCTTTTTTGTGGGAAGATTGTACCTCCGATGGTCAGTCTGTTCATAGAACACAGGTTTGCAAATCTCTCGCCGTTGTCATTCATTTCTCCCAGTCCATGCTTTCCCATAATTTCTTCATAGCCTGTGTTGTCAGCTCCAACCTTTGCATTGGCATCTCCCATAATGATGTTGACGTCTTTAGTTGGCAAGCCACCAATTACTACTTGTAACCGGTTGTAGAAATCATCTTTGTCCTCCGCCTTTGCATCATTTGTAGGGGCATAAATCTGAACAATGTTGATGTTTATCCTCCCGGCATTGAGAAGAATAGGACTGACGTGATGCTAGCGTGTCGTATAAGGCGACTAAATGGTGATATAGGTAGTGGCTCCTGAAACAGAGCCACCTGGTCCCCCAGGTTGGGGGTTTGGCGTGGGGCTAATAACTCCACCCTCTAAAAACACAGCTGTTACAGAAACACGTACGACTAGCGAACCAAACACCTTGGGAGATGATGGAGCTTCTGGCACAGAACGTATGATGGCCAGGGGACAAAGCCGAGAGGAATCCACTGGCCTGAGACCTCCTTCATCAAACAAACCTCTCCGGATTACGTCGTGGAATGTCCGCACCTTGTATGAGGCAGGTAAGTGTGCCCAAATCGTGAAGGAAATGCAACGGTACAAGCTGCACATACTGGGAATCAGCGAATCCCACTGGATACAGTCTGGACAGAAACGTCTTCAAACAGGAGAAAAAATCCTCTATTCAGGAAGAGATCAAGAACCCCATACTGAGGGAGTTGCCATAATAATAAGCAAACAGGCATGGAAAACATACCGGGGGGATGGGAGGCGCATGGACCAAGGATTATCATGGCCTCATTTTCAACCAGAAACAAGAGGAATATTATAGTTACGGAGATTTATTTAGTTGAATGTGATTTCATTACCTTTATTGGTCTTTTTTAGAATGTTTGTTTGAAAAGCTCTACTTCGAGAAAAGTGGACACTTTGGAAATAACATTAAAACAGAAGAAGCTAATATTAAAGGTTAATAACTTTACTCGGAAGGCCCCAGCTGTTGTCAAATAAAAACAAATAAATGTCTGAGCAGTGGCACGAGAAGTGCAGTGTCTTGGACCTAGTTTGATAACTGGTCGTTTTGGAAGATAAGTTGGCATTACAAAAGGAAAAACAAAATTGAGAAAATTGAGATTTTTTGCCTTTGGCCAGTGCCGGGATCTCCTCATTCACTTTATGTTGGCTATACCCATGTTTATAAAGTACATGGATTGGAAACGAACCTTCTTACAATAGTTCGACAACACCAATTTTTGAAGTGTGCGGTGATATTCAAAATTTCCAAAAATGAGAGATAGCCCACTTCAATTAACGAAAGTACTATTTTACATTTTTCTTTTCACCGGTTGATATTTGCCATTAACTTTTTAGGTACTTTTTTTTTATATCTCTGAGGACTGACACCGCTGTCAAAAATTGAATCTAATAACTAATAGTTATATACTAAATCCAACTGATCAGTGGAAAGAAATATTTTAATGATTGATGTGGCTAAGAGTTTACAATAAAGTAATCAATCGATCAATTAGTCGATCGATCGATCAGTAAATAGATAAATGAATATATAAATAAATAAAAGGTAAATGTAAAATTGGTATACTTGTATACTAGCAAGTAATATTAAGTCCATGTCTGAATCTGTGTTGACCATTAATTAAGTATGCGTTCTACTTAGTTTTTCGGATGGTTTAACCATAGCTTGTGTACTATTTTATTATAGATTTGATTGTAATCGATATATCTGACATAATAAAGCCCTTCATTATTAAAAATATATATTGATCATTTTGTGTTTTTCTTCTTTAGTCATCAATTTCTGCACCATCTATGGTCTTTCCTTATTAGGCTTTAGTCATCACCTTAAAGTTGTAATTAGTTCACCATGTTGGCTCCAGCTCTAAAGATACTAACATCTGCAGTTTACAGTTGAAACCTCTGTATGTTGCACAATGTCTAGTCTTATAATTAAGCATTAGTACATATTTAAAGGTCCGCATTACACAAGGTTTAGATTAACAGATTATCATTGCAATAACCTTAAAAATAAGCCTGAATTTTATCCTGATGGACCTAAAAGAAAATTTTGATTAAACCACAATAGATATCATGAAATGATACCCAGAAAATCACATAATATGCAAGAATAAATTCCCTACATGTTTTAATGGCTTTCTTGTAATAATATACACGTACATGCAGGTAACTTATCTAGACAATCAGATTGGTCTCAGTCTTAGTAACTTTTTATAAACAGAGGAAACAAATAATAAAAAAAAGAGACAGTACAGAAATAAGTACAAAGCCAACAGCATTTTCTGTAATTAAAAAAAAAAGGTTAACTTTAGTCACTTAATAACACTGGCAAGCAAACATAACATGGGAAACGCTGTAAAAGTTACCACCCAAATACGTTTAGACGCGATTCCACAGAGAGTAATACGTTTTCCCATAGCTAAGCAACGGATGCCTCAAAGATACATTGCAGTGTGTCACCCCTTTGACCTGCCCCTCTCTCACATTAACTTACAGACCTCAAGACATCTGTGGAAAACACTGGGAAAATAGTAACCCAGTCTGACAAATACCATTCCTACCCCCGTTTGTGAATGTATAAAATAGATACTGAATATATGAATGGATTTTTTTTTTGTATCCGACTTTTGTCTTCAGCCTTCGAACTTTTTAAATGTAAACACCGAAACAGCAGAGGGTGACTTTGATGATCAGATAATGTTGTTTCTCATCGCCCTTGATCTGTTTATATACATTTTCACTTCTTTAAGTTGCAGGCAGCGGAGAACAATCTTCTATACTTGCTAATCTGTTCACAAATTCTGCACATCTCAATTACTTTAACAACAAAAAGAACAACAAGAACAGCAAAACACAATGGATTTTAGATCCCAATTATTGACTTGTGCAGATAAAACATAAATACATTGCAATACACCAGTCACAGTTGTCAGTCACATTTACTATACACTTCACTCATCTCTGTATTACAAAATCATAAATGCATACAGATTTATTCAAACTTGGGTAGGCAGGTCTGATAATGAAATAATTCGGTAAGAGGGATCTTCTATTTTTCAATGAAATAAATAGGCACAACAGTTCTATTGATAGGTACATGGGGTCTATTAAAATAAAATACGTATTTACAAGAGCTCTCTGATGAAAGAAAATTTAGACATAAAAAAAAAGTATGCGCACCAGGAAAGCAGGGACCAATTTTCAAATGTAGAGAATGATGATCTCTGCTTCTGAATAAATGAGATTTCTACTCCCTGTACACATAATACCAAAGAGGCACAAATCCATGTAAAGAAATCACCATATCTAAATATTAGCTGACACTCTTGAACCACACGTGAACATTTTTGGCTGCCTTTAATCTATGATAACCTTAGAGGAAATTGCACTGTACCTACTGGTGTGGTATGGAATAGTCTGGCGCCTCTACATAACTTTATCAGATAGACAGGATTACGATGATGCATTTTCAAAGAACATGTTACACAATCTGTGTCAACTTGACTAGAGTAGCAGGCCAGCAAGATGCAGTTTGAAGACTTTCAGTCTGAATCTGAGTTCAAACACTTGAGGCCAGCTGTCTGACACAATTGGAACCCCAATGATATTGCACTGTTCAATGAAAGCAAAGCACATGCACGTTTTGTCTTTTTAATATATATATATATAATATCTGTAGATCTATACACAGAAACTGACACTTAAATAGCCATCTTTGGAAAAAATATCATCCGTCGTAATTAAAAGTGCAATTTCGCCACCCATGTTATTCCCTTTGCACCGGTCATGCGTGTCTCGGCTGTTCCGTCAAGTGCACGCACCCTCTGCACCATTCACAAAAATGTTGACATTTTCACACGGTACATAAAAGGAAACGTTACGTGACGCGCAGGCAAAATATAGAACAACACCTGGAACTGTTAGTTTCTTTTGCAACTTGTTTCGCAAGGACATTTCTAGAGTAAACCCGAGGGCAGACGTACAGCCAAAAATGCCATTACCAATGCTTCTCCTGGACAATATCGTGCCAGTGGCTGCCGTCCAGAAAGAACATTGGACAGTCCGTTTGCTTGCTCGGGGACTCAGGACTTAAAGCGCCGTAGTCGAGTTCCTGACAAGACGAGGCTTACTGCCAAATATCTGCTCCTGCATGCAATCTCAATGCGTGCAATGGGCATGTTCAGCAGCATAACAGCAGCAATGATGTTTTGCAATCGAGATGCCCTGGCTGCCGACACCATACCAACATACGTCGTAAGGTTTTCTTCAAGGGTCGCCGTCTCAGTTCTTGGCACTGGCCATGTCAATGATGTTGTCACGGGCAAGTGGTGTTTTACATTACAAGCCTTTGCTGAACAGTTAACCCAGTTCAGTATTTTGTCTGTTTGGCTTTGTAATAGACCACGAATTTTACTCACAATTTGTACAAAACAAAAAATCTATATTTTTCCACATTGAGCATAATTATATTTTATTTTATTTTTCTGCTTTAATTTCCATTGTCATATATACCAGTGTTTAATAAAGTTTATCATTCTGAGGTTGTACTACTTTGTTGTTGTTTTTTTTTTAATGTCGTACTACTATTTACAAACATTGGGAACCCCAGACACATACACGATGTAATATCAATACATTAAAGTTAATGTAGATTTGAAATTGTATAACGTGTGTAAAAAAGAAAACAAAGTGAAAAAAAATGCTAGTTATTGAGAGCATTAGTGTAACCGTTGTTAATGAACCGAAACAAACCTATTATGATTGTAATCCACGTGAACTGACAAAATTTGATGCCCCCACACTTCTTGATCTTCCCTAGCATAGCATGAATCCTAACCAGTGACCTAGATGTGAATAATCCATGTAGGTTGTGCAGCTCCTCTCGACTGACATAAATGTGTGTGAATGTTTGTACAGAAGACTTCAGACTGAACTCTCTTCAACTGGGAGGACTAGATCTGAATGGGACAAATAGGGTGGTGAACTGTACGAAGCTGTGTTCCTCCCTTGTGGGCAGTAGAAGGCCTTTGGGGTAGATAGTTGATTGTGTGTGCGTTTGTGTTGGCGTAATTGTGTTAGTGTTTGAGAGAGGGAGGGAGAAAAGTAAAGGGATGGGTAGCCTATTTGTAGCGTGAGTTTGAACGTGTGTATGTTAGTGTGTGTAAGGGTAAGTGTGTTTTCTTTCTTTTCGTTTTGAATGAAAAATACAGCAACGTTTCCACTGATACTGATGTGTTAATTAATCGTGTCATTTAATGACCGACTGGCCAACACACTTGGTATTTGGCACTGGTCGAGCATGACACGAACGTTTGCGTATTCCAGGAGGTGCCAGACCGCTGCCACATTCCCCTTCTAATCCATCAATGTGTCACTCCAAGAAGCTGAGTAAGCTCAGATGATTGGTGGAGCTTACAGTGGAAACTGGGAACATCAAGATCGTGTTGTCTACGCCCACAGGTTTGTGGATCCCAGCGACAGGACGATCCACACAAACACTATTGGAAATATGGTCGGTCGGCACCAAGAACCTCTTTAACCTGGCTTTTGAAGTAGTTGTTCGGGGATCATAGTGTTTTCATAGAAAGCTAAAGCTGATCAGGGAACACAACTCTGTTGTTGTTGTTTTTCTGTAATGAGAGTATGCTCCCCTAACGACGGCTTCAAAGGCAAGTTTTAACCAGATTCCTAAAACTGATCGACCGTATCTGGGTGTGGGTACATAGGATGGTGAAGAGACAATCTGAACAGTGAAGATCGCTCTTTCCCTTCCAAATTGCCAAGGTTTTATTGTGGCGATGATGCCGTCTGATTAATAATACATGATGTACATTTATCTCTTTAAACATACTGCATTTCTTATGTTTTTGTTGAGTGAACGAGTTTTGAATGAATAATGCTAGGGGAAGAGGAAGTTGCAGAAAAAAAAATATGAGAATGAGATTAGGGGGGGGGGGGGTAATTAGTTATGCTTGAGGACGAGGATGTTAGGCGAAAAAAAATAGCATTATTTGTATGTGTGTGTGTGTGAGAGAGAGAGAGAGAGAGAGAGAGAGAGAGGGGGAGAGACAGAGAGAGAGAGAGACAGAGAAAGAGAGAACTAGTTTTGAGTGAGAGAAAGAGTAAGTGCGAGGAAAGGAAAAACAAAGAGAATGTTATATCAAATGAGATCAGAAGAGGCCGCGAAGAGGAAAGAGCAGCAATACTAACAACAACAACTTCAAACAGCAATACAGCAAACAGGTCCGTCTTCCATGCATGGAGAAGCTGAATGACAAGGGCCGTAAGCAATACTTGTTATACTGTCAAATAATTGAGTCATAATGGTTGTGTCCCTTGATATGGACAGTTATTTGGGGGTGGGGTGGGGTGGGGTGGGGGGGGGGTCTATTTATGGAGGTTTCGCGTTTGGAAGAACTTTTATAACGAGGCAATCAGGATTGCGCTGAAAAAAAAAAAAAGTGCTAATCTGCACTTTTACTCTCTGTTGTACTGGCTGCATTAGTTGTAGACCTGGATTCAGTGGTTCTCAACGTGGGGAGGGCGAATACGAATAAAAGGGTGACAAAGGGAAAGTTGCGGAAACATAAATGGAGGACGAGTTGTTTGCAACAGTTGACTTGTTGAACAACATGCGCACATGTGTTATGGACAGAAAGGGCTATTTTTTATTTTTTTTTAGTGCTAAATAACGTTTTGTTTTAAAATGAATCATGATCATACCTACAGTCTAATATTGTCATTAATACGGCTTTGAACAAAATACTATTTTTTGTGTGCACACTGTTTTCTTGTGAAATGTATCTGAAGTGTTTGAATAGGTTTGTTTCTTTCTTGGGGGGGGGGGGGGAGGGGGAAGTGGGGCTATGAAAGAAAGTTCGGAACCTGGAGGGGGCAGGTATTGCCTGAAAAAAAGTTGAGAATCGCTATATTCCAGAACTAGCTTGCGCAGTGATATTAAAGTTGCTGAAGAAGAATCTGCCGTCGGCCTCTTCAGTTCTTTCTTAATTTACGAAAGCATCCAGCGTGTACACTGGGGTACAAAATAATGATTGAGGAGCCCGGAATCTGTTAGGCATGACGTTTAACCCTAAACTACATCTGGGCCAGTGTTTTACGGGGTGGCAAGGTTTTGGTTGGGCGTGAGACTTCAGAATGGGACATAGGGAATTTTCACAGTAATCACAATTTCAAAGTAGGCCTACACTTTAGCGTAACTGTACAGATATACGGTTGTTACTTTTTTTTTATTTTTATATATAATCTCGTGGTGGTTGTGCAAGCTAAGAGAAATCGACTGGATATCACAAAATATATGTTGTTGTTTTTTTACCCTTTTTGCATGTAATGTATATGAACTTTGTCCGTTTATGGTAGAGCGCTTTTTTTTTTTAAACCGAAGTCTGGCGTGGGACACTAAAGGTTGAGAAACACTCCCTCCAACTAGCTAACTAACTAACTAATTAATTCTAACTGGCTTGCATTCTGCATGGGTTGCCAACCTAAGGCGAACATGACCTACACTGAACAGTCACGCAAAGATGGGAAAAAAACAATTGCATGTCTTTTCATTTACAACCATTTTACCATTAAGAAAAGGGTCTACTGTCTAGTTGGGCCATGGAGCCAAAATACAATAGGATTCTTTAATCGCAATTTGCGACTTTTTTTTTTTTTTCTAATGTTGGGCTGATGGCGCACTGACCTAAGTCTTTGTCTCTTGTTAAGTGTGAGAATGAGATGTAAACTATGAAATTCAAGGAGATCTCCGGCACTAGCCAGACCACAACAAGTCCTGTCCCACAAGTGTGGCCCTGTCTAAACCATCTTCAATCAGCTCGGTGAAAATAGAGACCTGGCCCAATGACTCAAGACTTGACTCAGAGGGTCATTGGCATTATTGTGGCCGTAATAAGTTGATCTGGTCAGTAAGATAAACCTTTTCATAGCCTTAAATTTTAAAAGCTTCCTACAAATTCACCATGCAAACAAAGGCCGATGCGCAGAACCGTCTTAAGGTATGGGGCACACTGCTCAGTTGCCCAGGGGCCATGAGGATTTAGGGCAGGCATGCAAATTTATTAGTAGTTGAGTAATGGGTGGAATGGCAGCCTAGTGCTTTGACTTGGGACCCACAATGGTGTTAAAACAGCCCTACAGATATGGCCACCTGGCTGAAATATAAACTCAGGCGTATTCATTTCTTCAACGTGCATCTGTTTGAGTGAATACATCACACAGATTGTCATTAATTGTTGAATCGCTTTAATATTAATTTATATTGTTATTTTATACTATGGATCATTCTTAAACCTAAACCATTGGATGATCCTTGCTACAATGGTATAGAATGTTCTGTGATGACAAATATTTCTTTTCTAGGGCACTGTTTCGGGACCTGTGGGCGTTAAAAATCAGCGACGACAAGGTCTACTCTAGGGTGTGACTAAAAATAAAATGGGAATACCCAATAACACAATGTTGTGGTGCATAATAATTAACCCAGACTTTATCTATTATTGTACTGCAGTAGATTAATGTGCTTTGAAGTGTGCAGTTATGCTGTATATTTTTCTTTAAAACAACAGAAAACACGTGTAATTGCAGCGGGATTTGGAAGAGAATTAAATATAGACGATAGGGAAAAGGAACAATTTTATTAAGAAACGTTACAATAAATCACGAAGGAATTAGAAAGAGATTTTTTTTTTTTTTTGTTAAATATGCGATCTTTCAGTCTTGAAATATCTTCTTCAGGCAAAGGACAACAATTGCTTGAAACTGAATTTTAAAGACGCCAAAAACAATTTTCTTTATAAAACAATGGCCCCGCATCTGTTGCGAGGACCTGAACAGTTCCTGTAGTTCTAGGTGCGCACTCCGTTGGACAATAGCCCACGTAATTTCTCCAGTAGGAAGATATCCATACCAGATATCACAAGTGTTGAATTCCATGCGTCACTATTGAAATAGGCTTAACAACAACAAAAACAAAATATAATAAAGAACAACAGAAATATTGATGATAGAGCAATAAAGTAGCACGCATTTCCCCATCTTGTCTGATGTTACTTTTATGTTTTCATTTCTTTATTTCCAACGATGATATTTCATGTTACAATAATTGTTGGTATCGTCTGTTTGATGTGAGCAGTTCACGATTTGATGTTCTTTAGCCAAATCTAAAACAGGAATATCCAGCGTTAAGGCAGGTCTCACAACCGAAGTCAGGGCTTTATGACGACAATGATAACACAAGTAGATCTAGTTTTCACAGTTGCTGAGTCGGGCGTCAAGACATCATTAGGCTGTCAGGCCAAACTTGAAGTCCGGATCATTGCCAGAAAGGTCATGCACCAGGAATCTACCACCACTCTGACAAGGGGAGGAAGCTGTCAGTCCCATCACTACAGTCTGTCCGTCAGTGGTATTACAATAGATGGGTGCGCCGAGATCACCCACCTTAGGAAGATGAAGAAGAGATGAGATGTTCGTATATCCAGGGCTCCGAGTCAGATGTTAATGTAAATGCAAAATCAGACTATACTTGTATGGAGCTAGAGGGTGAACACGTTACTAAGGGCCTAAAACTTGGTGACAACGTGACTGACACGCATTTAATTTTGTACTGCTGCAATTTCTTATGATTAATTACATGCACGCATACATTTTGGACACAATCCAGTCATTACCGTCATTTATTTATTGATTTATTTATTTATTTACTTTTAGAGCCCAAAAATATGAAACAACATAATTTAGTGCTGTTGTTACTTTCATGTATGCACCGCAAGCGTCCTGCGATAGGGGTGCGTACTGATACGCACTTTTCCCTGACCCGTCCTTATCCTCGACCTAAATCTTAATTTCGAATGCCTAACCCTTTCCCCCTACCTTTTCAACCAAAAAACAGTAGTACATAAAAAAAAAGAGAAAATCTGAAAGAATAATTAATTAAGTATGTTGGTATGCGTCTTTAGGAGGGCGCTCTTTAACTCTGAGGTCACAAAAGGCTTTAAAGGGCGTATTCCTAGCTCAAACGACGGGGCGGGAACTACGTCCATGTAACCCTTTGAGTACTGAAACAGCATTAATGTGAACTATTTAACTGCTCTCTCAAGTATAGGTTTTCGTTATCAATTACTGGCTTTTGTATATAGATCAAAATCCAGATTTAGTTTCATATTTAGCATTTAAAGTATCTGAACTCAGTACATATTAATAAAAACAAAACTGACAAAATCTAGCTTTCAAAGTGTCAGTAGTCAAAGGGTTAACAACATTCTTTGTCGAATAGAATCGAAAAGTGCAGTCGGAATTTACGCTGTTCGTGTCTCCTACGTGTGGGCAGTAGGCGGAATTGTCATGTCACGTCAAAGTCTCTTATCCTCTTGATCACCCTTCGCCGGATTGGCAAGTAAATATAAAATACTGTTTTATTCAAAGAACATCAACAAGGAATATACCAAAGTCAATAACAACTTAACGTTAAGCCCTCAAAAAATGGCTCAATACCCATCCCAGTTGACCTTGTCACGGCAGATATCAAAACCACCCTCATTCAGTTCAGTCTCATCTTTAACTTCTGGTGTTTCTAGTTATGACTTCTAACGGCCAATAAAAAGTGCCATATGGTCCACAGTTTTCCACATAGCAAAACACCCTGTCCTTTCCAATGTAGTAGATACGGGTATTCTAACATACTTTTTGCTTAATATTATGTTGTCAACCGTGGGAGTTTGTACTGACATGGGGAAAGTGGGCGGGGGGGGGGGGGTGGGGGGTACATATTGCCATCTTAGTTTGTGATCTTTTGTTTCAGCCCCACGTTTGGTATACTGTTGTAGTATGATAAGGAGTTAGAATAATCACAGCGTGATAAGTGCCACAACGAATTTTAAGCATGCGCCAAAGTGTGCATTCGTCGTGCCTCTTCTGCATGCTAAAAGATCTCTAGTTTTTTTTCCCCCGGAAATGGAGATAATACAAAGAAGAAGTAAGGTGGCGACAATTATGTAAGTGAAGGCCTTACCCCGCATGGAGCACCAGACGAGTCCACACAGTTCAAGGACACAGTGTCATCCAGAAGTACACCTTTCTCTGTTGTATTGAGTGCGCCTTTGATTACCTCACAACACGGGGCACTTGTACTTTTGGTGAGTGATGCCGCATTCATTGTCCCGTCATACACCTCTGTGTGTGCGTGTGTATTTATATTTATGGGTTACTGAATGCGTTATCTATCTATCAATCTATCTATCAGTCAATCTATCTATCTATCTATCTATCTATCTATCTATCTATCTATCTATCTATCTATCTATCTATCTATCTATCTATCTATCTATCTATCTATCTATCTACCTATCTATCTATCTATCGGTTGGTCTGTCTGTCTATCTGTATGTCTTTCTGTCTCTCTATCTATCTATCTATCTATCTATCTATCTATCTATCTATCGGTTGGTTTGTCTGGCTGTCTGTCTATCTGTCTGTCTGTCTATGTCTCTGTGTGTCTATGGTTCTACCTGTTTTTATGTCTGCTAATCTATTAAATTTAACCAGAGAATCAGTCGGGCCATCACGGCTGACGTCACCAATCCCGGTGTAG
The DNA here is from genome assembly GCA_963931925.1 of Onchidella celtica. NCBI lineage: Eukaryota > Metazoa > Mollusca > Gastropoda > Systellommatophora > Onchidiidae > Onchidella > Onchidella celtica. Next base: position 2,333,646 of record OZ007583.1, on the reverse strand, counting down.
GCCTGTTACTCACGTGCAGAACTGCTACTACCACCGTACCCCACCACTTCACACGTTGTGTCATCAACTGTCATGTTGGAGCTGTCGTACAGGACACCGTCAGGGTTACAGTCTGTCTCCAGAGTTCCAGGCAGGGTCAGCTGATATACACCATCTGTCGTTGTACCTGGAACCAAATGTGGTAGCCATGATGGTGATGGTCATGATGGTAATGGTGATGAAGGTAGGGGGTGATTTGGGGAGGGGGGGATGCTAAATGTGATGGTAGTTGCCTTGGTGGGAGTAGTAATTGTGATACTGGTGAAGTTGGTGATGGTGGTGATGGCTATGTGGTGATGGCGATGGTGTTGCTGGTAGTGTATGTTGCACGCTATGAAAGTATGAAAAGTGCTTTATGGGGCAATAGTTTGCTTAGGATGAAGAATTTTCGAATATGTGCCTTTCATGGTTTGAGTTATTTCAGATATACTCATAGGATTGTTTTAGCATTAATTTGTATTTCTGAGTGACCAGAGGGAGTTTCTTTGAGTTTGGGGAAAACACATCGTCGCGACAACGGTCACTGTGCCAGGAAGAAGCAAGACAATCGACAGAATATAATAACAGAATGATATGTCAGAAGAAGACCTGTCAGAAGCGAACAGCAATCACTCGCGAATAGAGGGAGAGACGCCAGCAGTAATGTGCACATTCCGGTATCAATATAGAGGTTTCCTATTTTGATGGTGTTAATTGTGTCAGCTGGCGAATGGGAGTATCGAATCCTGGATTATTATGACCGGAAATGAAACTGATATTGTTAGAAGAAAATTCTTTTTTCTGCCGGTCCAGTATTTCTGAAGACACTCCGTAACTCCACTGCTGAATCATTCACCCAAAAGTTCAAGAAAGCGCCTGTAATGCCTTTCGCAAAAGTTCTCAGAACACGCAGCTTTGATCAATCCACAGAGCTTTATAGATAAACTAGAGCTTGAAGAGATCAGGACACTGTGCTCCCCCCGGGGCGAGACAAAAGGAGGACAATTTCTCAACAAAAATTAGTGGGCACTTGTTGTGTACTATTAATTTGGGCTGTAATAATTGATAGTCTCCTGTCCTCTTTTGATCTGCAATGACGCAGTCCTAGGTGGCTACACGAATAGAACTGATCTGCGTAAGGGGAAAAACCCATCTATTTTTAGGTCACCGGAAATAGGTACGTGAGACAGTCGCGGGGCGATAGAAGAGTGTTATTTGTTGATGAAGCTGTGTAGAAAAGTAAATAAAGAGCGTAAAAGATATACTTTGGTAACCTGCAATAGCAATAACAAATAGGCAAGTCAGCCAAACATGTATGACATATTTATTCCCTTCCCCAAGCCCAAAACAAACCCTGGGCGATGCAAGGAGTGAATTACCTTATGCAGTTTTCTAGTTTCAGTGCCACAGAAAATTAGTCATACGCCGCCTCAATTTCACAAAATAAGAACAGATCAATGCAGAGAACGCTAGTGAAGAATGGTTTGTTTACTGTAAAGTGTACCTACTTCCGGTCGAGTGCTGTTACTTCTATTTTTAGATTGGGGCAGTCCAGCTTCCGTGGATTAATTCTATTGCTGCCATCTTTTAGTGGACAGAAGGGAAGCGGCGCAGCGGAGTACTCCCTCTTGGCTACTGTTTAGTTGTGTGGACTTATACGACTAGCTGTATATCACGTGAAATGTCTTTCTAGCCATCAGTCAACCTTGTGCGTGACTTCATCAAGCAAGCCTGGCCCACCATGACTCATTATTTGTTCTAAGTCATCAGAACAAATCAATCACATGGGCGGACTTCAAGACACTAACGTCGTATGCCTTTATGACAGGTTTCCATTACTTAAATAGCTCTAGCTATCATAACTTGTGAGCATCCTTGTCTCGGTATGTAGAACAGCCAGTTAATATAATAACCGTGTGTCCACTTCAGACCTGAAAAAAGGGTACTCACCCGTATTTGCTTGAGTGATGGTCACATTCTTAGTACCGTCGCCATACACGACGAGCAAGTCACTGTGAAAAGGGGGGGGGGGGTGGGGGGGGGCAGAAGTAAAAAATGTAAATCAGTAGTAACCATTTCCTGAAATAGTCATGTGACAATCAAGTGTCAAAACAAATGAGTGATGAAACAAGAAGCTAACACCGTCCTGATGGTATGTGTCTGAGTACTACCATGATAAACTGAAACTGATCTCACTGTGTGAGCCCCTAATGGACGCACTAAATGAATGCGCGTGTAATGAGTTCCGGAAACATTGATTGTTTGTCATGAAAACGTGCAGACGTCGTAGTTGAACCGTTTGACATGTGATTTTGTTAGCCTTGTTGTGTTGCCATGGCAACGTCTTCTGAATGGAAAGGTCCCCATTCCCCACAGCCAAAGACGCCCACAAGAAATGAATGCTCGCTGTTTTCTTTGACCGGGAAGCTATCATTAAGAAAGAATAAATTAGGACGTCGTCGTGCCACAGCGCGAAAGTGTGAACCAGGAGCGAGCGTCGAAGCAACCAGGGCTGTGTGCGTCCAAGTACTGCTTCCTCCAGCATCCCGGTGCAACTGCTCATGAAGCTCTACAGGCGCAGCAATACCTTGCTGCGAACAGAATGATAGTTATACTTCATCTCCCTTACTCCCCTGATTTGCCACTCTGTGACTATTTCTTATTCCCAAAGCTTAAAGGTCACTGAAAGGATGGCACTTCCGCGACATTGAGGAGATCCAAGAAGCATCGTCAAGGGCTCTCGACATCCCGAAGGAGAGAATCAAGCGGGGCTTCCAAAGTCTTCACACCCGCAGCGGAGAATCGATGTAAATGCAGGAGGGGGATAATTCGACTGATTTATCGAATCATAACATGATTCATAATATATACGTTGAATAATTTTTGAGAAATCAGACCAGTCTTGGTAATGTATTTTTATCAATTTATTATGTCTTTCTATATGTGGTTTTGTTATATTTAAATTGATTTATAATAAATTTCATCCAAATGTCTCATTCAGATGCAATTCTTTTTAAGGGAATCTCAGTCAACATGCCAAGTCAGACATTCGTCTTGGAAGGTGAAGTCATTGAGTGAACTGTTGTCAAAGGCGCTAGGGATATAAAGCTCTTCCAACATGTTTCAACTGTTCAAATTACAGCAGATTTACATGTAAAGCGTGCCTTTGGAATTAGTCCTTTGTTGCCAAGTCCAGATGGACTACCTTCCATTGGACTACCAAATAAAAAAAATAGATTATCGGGCAGAAATCACAAGAAGAAGTAAAAGTAGGATTGCAAAACATACCAGAACAACGTATGCGATATATCGGCCTTGCAGCAGGTTTAACAAGAAACGGCGGGGCTGATATAATTGGCAATGTGGCAAGTCTTCCGCAAAATAATATAATGACCGAAATATCGGCCCTGTGGCAGCAAAAGAGTTAATATGATTGCAAGACACATTTAAATGTGGCATTTAATTTTGTTTTTGCTGACTTCTATATCACACAATGAATTGTAGAAGGGGGTAATCATTAAAATTATGTAGAGTCTGCCTCGGTGTTCACATATTAAGGACATAACGGTCATATTTAATGTACTGACACAATAACGCTTCCATAGGGAAGAGGAACTGAGTTAAGAGTGCGTCATTTCAGCAAAAGCTGTGGCAGGATGCTTGATATCTGACCATATTTCACAGGCACTTTAACAGTTTGAAATTAGCATAAAGACAATGCCTGTAACCGACGGTATACTTACGAAGATCCCAACATCTGCTCCATTGTTGAGCCACACAGTTCAGGGACGTAGAGTACCCCTCCCACCCGTACCCCGCTACACACCACCACTTCATTGTTTGAGGCTAACACTGCCACAATACCGGGGTAGTCACACTGAGATGCCGCAGAGCCATCTGAAACATTGGAGACGTAAATATACCCAGTTAGGTCATGTCTTTTGTCAAGTCAAACACAGAAAACGCGCCATAATCCAATGTAACTACTGAAGTTTTGTCTCACAATTATTTCCTCTTTAATCCAATGAGTAACTTTGTCATGCAAAAATGAAGTAGAGATTTACACATTGTGATCATGGGAATGTTTCTCATTGTGAGTAAGTAGCTGGCTGCAAAGACAAAGCACTCTTTTCTTTCTACTTGAACTTGCAATTTTTGTCGTATACGCTTTGGGCAAATGTCCATCACAGGCTGTCTCAAATTTGTCGGTCCATTACTAATGTCTGTGTCCTTCAATCAAGTATGTGTTAGAAATAGTAAACCTATTCCAATATCTATTCTTTTCAACATGTGCAATTTTATGTGCGGACACTTCAGTTTCAGAATCCAGACAAACAATACTAGGTCTTTTATGAATTCCACCAGAACGATCCTAAAAACAGTGATATGATGACGATGCTGAAATTTTATTCCAGGTTAGGGGATTTTGTTGTTTTTGTCACAGATGGTGAAATGGCGTGTTGTTCCTGCTGTCGTTGTTGTACGTGTTTCTGTTCTTGTTGATGATGTTGTTGATGAGGTTGTTGATGAGGTTGTTGATGAGGTTGTTGATTTTGCAATTGTTGCTGCTTCTGCTGTCGGTGTCACACTTGTATGAACGTGTGAGATTTCATTGTTCTGAAATTCTTATGTGCCTTCCTGAACTGAGTAAAATAAATGGCATTTCCTACCTTTGATGGCGTACACTTGAACAAACACACTGAATACAAGGGCGAGAAATCTGCTGCACTTGGACGTGGCCATTTTAGGGGAGACAGAGGGAAAGATCTGAAACTTCATCAAATCTCAAGTACATTAACTAGCTGTGTATCACGTGACTTTCCGCCCTGTCAATCAATCGACCTTGTGTTTGACGCCATCATGCAGCGCAGTTCCAACTTGGCTCGCGCTGTGTTCTACGTCAATACAACGAGCCAATCGCAGGAGTGGACTTCAAAACGCGTGCGTCTTCTACATTTTTGACAGTTTTCCAAAACAGATAAATAGTTACCTTCGTCATCATCACAGGTTGTGTGCCCTTGCATCAGCATTTAAAAAATAGTTTTCTGCGCCTTAACTATCGTTTTCATAACCCGAGTTATGGATTTTTTTGTTAAGACAAACACACTGATCTATTTTCTTATCTATACAAGATGTACTGTCTATACTTACCTTTGAAATAGTAGACACTTACAGAGTGCTACAACAAAAGGAAATACGTGATGAAATGCAGCAAACCGCTCGCCCGCCGGAGTGGCTGGTTATTGGTTGTTGTGACAATATACACAATGAGACCAGTACCTGACAGGTGTGGTCGCTGGCTTTAGAGAAAGACTTCTTTGTTAATAATGAAAAACGGCTTTTTGAGGTTTATCAATAGAAGACGGTATGAAAAAATGACAGCGTAGAATAAACAGAAGTGTGTGATTAACCCTCACAGACTCGTACATTTCTTTAAAGAACGTGAACAGCTTCTTTTCATCATCATAGTAGTGAACGAACGTTTTAAAACATGTATATTATTTTGATCTAATACGGTTTTGGAGAAAGTGTAGATGGTCACCGCTTTATTCTCTGGTCTTGTTACCCGTCTATAACATTGGCTCTATATTTACGGGAAGCGAGAGAAGTTTTTTATTAATAATTTTACCTCTTGTAAATCATCTCCAAACTTGGTGCCCGTTGCCTGTTTGGAAAAGATTTTGTGTTCATGACGACAATTTTCAAGGTATTTCAAGCTTCCTGGACATGATCTTCTGTCATTCACCCTCACCACCCATTATATCTCCCATCCTACCCTTCCAACCTCCATGAGAAACTCGGTCCATCTTACCAGTAATGTACAGATGAAGCATGAAATCTGAAACATGGAAATGCTATTCTTTTTGCCATGTTCACTCTGTGTCCTCCGCATTTCGGAGCCTCCTTAACTCTGCTGACCCCTCTCCATGAAAAAAAAGGTAACGTGTTGTCATTTTCCTGCTGTTCATGTATTTTTAAAATCCACAGAAAAATCAGCAGGGTCGCTGTACGGCTTGGAATAAAAATGTGGCATAAAAAAGATTGTATGTTTCAATGCCCTGCTCAGATTATTTGGCCACGACTTTGTCCGGATATGGCTCAAATTAGGCAAGGCTCTATTCGTTTGGGCCAGCTTTTTTCACCTGGCAATTTCAGCTGAAAATCACAACATTTCAAGACTTCTGTCCATCTTTCTATGTATCTTTCTTTCTAGTGGTTTCTGTATCCAACACTCCGTTTCCTCAGGCAAGCATGGACATTCAGTGCAATTACTCGATCTGCTGACACAACCCAGGATATTGGTGACCTCAAATGTTGGCTGTCAAAGAGTCAATGTAACCGACAGTTTTAAGCAAAACCATCGTTGTTTTTCACTGTGGACAAAATAGGATTGTTGTACTTTTCCGCATTGTCTGTCCCCCCCCCCCAACCCCCTTTCTATCCCATAACAACTGCTGTCATCGCAAAACTATTCAGTGTCCTTGTTTTAGACTTGAGTCTTAAGTCAATAAATCACCACGAAGTTTGTCCTTTTTCTTCAAGTCCCGATCGCCAGTTTCACCAGATAGGGGCCTGTACTTCACACGAGCAACACGTCACAAAATTTGCTCCCATGCCAACTCCAAACTCAAAGTTGCTCACGAACACCGCGCATCCAATCGAAAACGTTTTGATATATCATTACTATTCCCTAGACAGATCCTGTTTTGTATCCGAAGCCCCATCTGAGAGAACAGTTTGGGTATCTGTACTACTGGTGTAAATTTTTATCACCATTTTCCTTTCTTCTCGACTAGTTGATTCTTCCATAAGTTCGCTGTTTCCGGACCTTCATCATCATTTCGACTTCCGGGGCTGGACAAGGTTAGACTTACTCCCCCTGCCAGCAAGTCTCGAGCTCTGCCTTGTTGAATAGCTCGAGTATTATCGTCTTACGTTTCACAGGGTAAGTAGACACATTGTGGTGATGGTGGTAGTACTATCAGCAATAGAGATACCAGTAATGGTAGTGGTTGTTAACCATGTGGTAATACGTGATTGGCTTTACATGTTGTCTTTTACCTTTGATTTTTTGTCGTTTTTAATAATCAAATCTTCTTCTCCACAAGGGATGTATTTATTATGTGTGATATTTGCTGTCACTGTCAGTGTTGTGTTCTCGTCCTTGTTGTTGTAGTCATAGTTGTTCTGTACTATTCCCAGACTTTACCTAAAACAAATGTCTAAAACCCAATCTGTACTCATCTTTTGAAACTGAACTCGAGATGCGTATATAAATAAAGTTAAGATATAGCAATAAAATAAAGTGAAATGAAATAAAATATCTAAACAAATAAAATATTACATATTTGAAGAGTCGTTTTCGTTGTGTAAAGGTATGGGTAATTAATGAATTAATAAATCGATTAATTAATTAATTTACTTATTTATTTATATTTATTTATTTGTTTACTTATCTACAATCATATTGATTTATTTATTCATTTACTTATTTACATATTTTGTCATACTTTTAAATGATATAAGAAACAAAATCTAGAGAGAAGTTTCAATCTCAAAAACAAAAAAACAAAAAACTGATCATGACTTGTAATGGCTTCAAAGTGCGCTCTTGCCAAACCCGCACTCAATACTGTCGTAACATGCTCTTCACCTAAACCCTGGTCACAAACAGTCAACAACAAAAAATTCCCATGACAACTTTCGTAATTTATTAAAATATGTGAAAGTAACATAATTATTATCATATTATAATTTCATGTTGATTCATAACATCCTATTTCACTGGTATAGAGAGCTGGTTGGCAATTCATTCACGCCGGAACTAAATGAAAAAAAATCCAACTTTTCGCGACCTTAGTTCTTGTCTTCTGAAACACTGGACATCTTTTAGTATGTAGAAAAGCTCTAACAAATGCACATTTTCACACTTGTTTAAAATCCCAAAGCGGCATTTACCTAGTTGTTTTTCGGTTCCGATCTGTTCTACCTCCTTATCATAATACTGAAGTCTCCAACGTTTAACGTCGAATTTCTCAGTTTCGGAAAGAATGGAGCTGAAACAAACTAGAACTAGAACTAGAACTAGGGTCGAGTTTTGTTTATTGTTCCTCTGTATGAAAACTTATTTTTCTTCGTGTTTTACGCTTTTCTTCATAATGTACAGCAATGTTGTCGTTCAACACAATTAGTTTTAAACACGCAGAATGCACCAGCATTCGTCTGGACTTGCTGAGAGGATATACTGTCTTCGATATCTTGATTGGCAATGATACAGTGTGGTAAATTTAGTGCTGCACCGGACATTGCTGTTACATCACTGACTGATGACAGTGATAAATTCATGGCTGCACCGGACATTGCTGTTACATTACCGACTGATGAAAGTGATAAATTTAGTGCTGCGCCGGGCATTGCTGTTGCATTACCGACTGATGACAGTGATAAATTTAGTGTTGCGCCGAGCATTGCTGTTACGTTACCGACTGATGACAGTGATAAATTTAGTGCTGCGCCGGGCATTGCTGTTACATTACCGGCTGATGACAGTGATAAATTTAGTGCTGCGCCAGGCATGGCAGTTACATTACCGACCGATGACAGTTGCAAATTTAGTGCTACACCAGACATTGCTGTTACATTATCGACTGATGACGAAAGCAAAATGTAACTAAAAGAAAAAGTTGTCTGTTGCGAAGCCTCGGGTAAGAAATAATACAGAAATCGTACAATAAAAAAACAAAGCAAAAGGGGAGGCACGCCTTGTTTTCTGTATGTATTATCTATGTCAGGGATTAAAAAAAAAAATTGTAACAGGGTGGAAAATTAAGCCCGAAAGACAGCTGAACAAAGAACATAAACCGTAAGATGTAAAACCAATATTATGACTACTTAGCTGCGAGTCCTGACTTGGATGTTGGGAACCTAGCACTTCCCTGGAAAGGTTTTGACAAAACACAAACAGAAATTGCTAAGTGTAGCATCTGCAAGTTACCCCTTGCCCTCCCCCGTTTTTTCTTGTTCTACTGGTGACTGAGCGTGACGTGTTCACTTCTTTTTTTCTTTAATTGTTGACGTTCGCCAGAGTGTACTCGGTGACCTCACCCTCCCTTCCTAGTGAGTAGTTATTGGGTGATCGTAAATATTAGTATGTTCCCGAACATTCGATAACGTTGTGGATAAAGAAGTTTACGCCAGATTTGGCCTTGAGTGATGTAGCCTGGTGACGTATTGATACGTGATTGATTAGTTTGTGTGTTCGGTCGAGGGCAGAGGTTACGTTTATTTCGGGAACTTTCTGTAGAAATGTCTCTATATTATATATGGACCCATGTGAGTGGTTGGTGGGTGAGTAAGTGAGTTTTCCTTTCCGTGTGGCGTAAGATATTAAAAAAATTAGTTCTTCGCTGGTGTCTTCCTAGTATTTTATTGTTAAGATACAGTTATTAAACTTTAGTATTATTTAATCGATGGTCGGATCTCGTGTTTTTTATTCTACAGCTACAATAGTTTCGTTTTCTAAAGGGTTCTAGTTAGATCAACTAACTCCCCCCTACTACAACGTGCTAGAACAACCTCCGCTGTTACACTGAGACTGTCTGACAGTCCATAAGACATTGCATGGAAATTGCAGGGCTCAACAGTGAAAGTTTTCATCACAGAGCATAATGATTTTAGTTGCCCATCGCAAACTGCATTGTTTTTGAGGAACTTAATGTCTCTAGGTTTTTTATTGTCCTCGGTTTACTCGGCAAAAGCTTTGCAACTCGCTTTTATTCATCCAGATAAAATAACATTTTGGCTTTAATATTTTCATTGAGTAGAATGACTGTACGTGGAATTGTCCTGCTGGCTGTGACCACCTGCTGGTTTGTGGCTGCCAGTCATGGACGGGAGGTCAGCATAGAGTGTTGTCAGAATACAGTGACGGGATGCGAGTTTACTGGTGAGGCACTACTGTTTTCTTACTTTTCTGACAGACATGATTGCGTGCTTCTGTCTGGTGTGGGAGAAAGGTGAAGGAGACAATTATGATGTTCTCTACCACGTTTCCTGTCTTGCCATTATCGTCGTGTCGTCTTCATTTTGTTTCGTTTTCTTTTCTTTTTTTCCTCTCTTTATTCGGCCATTTTAATCTTCATAGATTGTTCTCAACGTTTTTGTTTTATCTTTTAAAATTCTTTAACTCCAATTTTCCTTGTACCTTCCTTGCTGGCTCATACATCTACTGATTTATGTTTTTTCAGCATTGTCTTATTCTCATCACTTGTCTTTCTCCACCTTTGATCAGCTGACTAAAGAGCTACCCCTGTTTCATGACTCTAAATGGGCGCCCACAAATGAAACATTTGAAAACCACATTTCTTGTATCCACAGATGTAAACACATGCGACTGCTCCACAGTCAAGGCATACTTTACTTGTCAGATCTACAAAGTACAGCAGACAATACGAAAGTTGTTCCAGAAAGCTCAACCTCAGGTTAACCAGAAACGATCACAGTTACAAGGGTTCCCGTTCTTGGCAAGTCCTCTCCGGCTAGAGGAGGACTTCAGTGGTCACGGGGTCAAACGGCGCCAGGCGGACACTGCCGAGAAGTCCCGAACTCGACGTCAAGGGGTCACTTTCAAGGCCAAGGACGAATGTTGTAATGGCGGGAACTCTTTGGCTTTGTCAGTTGGGTGTTCTTTTCAAGGTGGGATCTATCTATCTACCTATCTATCTATATATCTATATATCTATCTATCTATCTACCTACCTATCTACCTACCTACCTACCTACCTACCTACCTACCTACCTACCTACCTACCTACCTACCTATCTATCTATCTATCTATCTATCTATCTATCCACCTATCTATCTATCTATCTATCTATCTATCTATCTATCTATCTATCTATCTATCTATCTATCTATCTATCTATCTATCTATCTATCTATCTATCTATCTATCTATCTATCTATCTATCTATCTATCTATCTATCTATCTATCTATCTATCGTCTGTCTGTTTCTGTCTGTTTGTCTGTCCGACTGGTCGTTGGTTATCTATCTATGCATGCTCTGCCTGTCTGTCTGTCTCCATATCTCTCGGTCTATGTGCCAGTCAGCCAGATCAGATTTACCGACTTTTTTACTTTCCGATTTTAGCACCCTGCCCTCTTTTAAATTCACTTTGTTCTATCCGTTTCTCCATCATTAACTGTATTCTGTGAAACTTAGAAATTGTATTTACCTGCGACAATAAAGATGCCATTACTTAATCTGAAAGACATGGGCATTATAGGAGCATAATTGACTGTACTTTACTCAAACACTAAGATGCATAATATTTAATGTTCTTGTAGAGGTGACTTGAAAGCAGGCCGACAAGAATGTATATTTAAGAAACCCATGATAATCTATGTTGTCGGACCACAGCTTGGAACAACGCTTAAATGAACAACAACAACAACAAAAAAATGCATTTATGTTGCAAAGCCCCACGCAGAAACAACACATAGATAAGATAAGATTTTTAAAAAATCTCGTTATTATCCCAGGAGAGAATTTCTCTTTCACAGAGATTTGAAGACAACTTAGATCTTATGCATCATTACATTAACAATATCATAACTCGATAAACACTGTATCAGGCATACATGAAGTAACATGGCAAGGAACCTTGGTGTCATGTGGCACACATTCAACTCAAGTGTCTTGTTGGGGCGAATTGCGAAGAACCAAAACGATCTTCTGTATCTTTCTCTACAAACTATACAGTAGATTCCAAATAAATTCGAAATAGAAGAAAAACAACCAGTTTCGATCGCTGACAACTTTCATCAGGTGTAAAAGGCCCTGAGAAGTCGGTAATAAATTTGAAAGAAAAAGCTACATACAAAACAAGAAAAGAACTCCAAAAGGAAGAAAGGTAGCGTGGTTCTACGATCAGCCAAGCTGCGCGTTGTATGCGCTTAAACCTCGTAAAAGTTTGATCAACCTTCCAATGGCCGGCGTCAGGGCGTTATAACCTCGTAAACTCGGGTTACGTAATGACAGTGAGATTGTCGACAAAATGCAATACACGGCATTGCTACTGATCTAGAACGTAGTAAAGCCCAGGCATCAAGTTGCAGCTCCGAAAAATCAAACCTATTAAAAATAATCCTCCTCCAGTAAAGTTTTGATTTTAGACTTAAAGAGGTTCCAACAGCCGAGCGAAGATGGCTCGTTATAAATATTTATGCGGCTTTCCAATTGTTTCAATTATGTCAGATTTGTTTTTTAACCCGATGAAGGTCATTAGAGAAAGAATTTTTCCATTTTATTTTTTTCCTCTGTACTGCTTTCAGAATAAGATATTGTTTAATACGTTTTTTTTTGCGTTTGTTTCTGTGCAGGGACTTGTTGTTAATTTTTCTTTTGTTGGGGGGGGGGGGGGTGTCAAGTTTTTTACTTTGAATAAAGGGCTGAACAAGAGAATAGGGTTGGGGGTGGGGTGTCAAATTGCAATGCCACTAATGAGACCGAGTTCGCAAGGTCGCGGGACTTCCAACAAACGCACGCATAATTTATATCTCTGTCTCTTCCCCCACCCCACAGGCAGCGATTGTGTGTGCCCAAACTCGTACCGGGGCATGCTGTCCTCTTGTGAGCTGCCAACAACGCCTGCCCCTACCACCACCACCACTACAACAACAACTACAACAACACCTGCGCCAGCACCGACATCAAACACCTGGGCGGCCATTGACGACTGCTGTAATGGACAGATCTATGTGGCAATAGCCTATGGTTGTGCTTATCAAGGTAACTTTTTGGATGGTGCTGGTGCACTATTCATGTGTTGGTGATGTCGGCGGTGCTGGTGGTCGTGACTGTGGTTGTGGTGGTGGTAGTGATGTGTGATGTCGAAGGTGCTTGTGATGGTGGTGGTGTTTGTGGCGGTGATGGTGGTGAAGCTGTTGAAAGTCGGGAAGCTGGTCAAGGTGGTGATTGTAGTGGTAGTGGTGGAAACGTTTTTTGAAATATCGGTAGTAAAGGGAGTGGTGTCGGTAGGAGTGGATGTGATGTCGGGAGTAATGGCGGTGATGTCGGTAGTAATGTCATGATGATGATATTTATGATAAGGAATTGATGATGATGAGAAGGAGGATCCGGAGGATGTAATACAGCTAACAGAAGCTAATAATGAAGTCTAAAGGGCCCTACACACCTCCAGCACGAACCGATAGCTTTGACTAAACCGAAGTAACATCTTATTACAGAACTACAAGTGTGTTTTAAACTAACAAAAAAGCATTGGAAACGTGAAATGAAATGAATGATAATTATATTTCGTGAAAAGTGGGATTTTTTTCATTTTTTAAATGACAATTTTAAAATGATATGGGGGCAAAGGTGGGGGATGATTAAATTTGAATCTCCACCTCCGCCTTCTTCCCTCCCACATGCATAATTTGAACTGGGAACCCCCGCCCCCCCCCCCCCCCGTCCAAATAATAATACAATAGTCTCCGCCTAAGAATCCGGTCAACGGGAGACAGAAAAAGCGGGTTCTTAGGCGGACCGGGCTCTTAGGCGGATACAACACGAGGCCCAGTGATACCATGTGTAATAACCACATGCAGCCCTCAGTATGTACATGTGCCATGCAAACCAAGCGCGTGGTCAATTACGTATAAAATTCTGCCCCTCGAGTCAGACAACAATAAATGTTAGGTAATGACTATACTAATTTAGTCTAGGAGTGGCTTCTGCTTGCACACGAAAGACATAACTAGGCTCCATCCTTTGTACGGTTCACCTCCCCCTACCTTCCCTCCACCTGTTCTCTTTCACTGTACTGTGTGGCTTTGTTCTATTCCGTCTACTTGAAAGAGAATTTTGTGTTTAATATCGTAATTTTACGTAAAAGTGTGCTTGTCTCCACGGTCAAATGCCGGGTTCTTAGGCGGATTTTTCGTTTCAGAGCGGGTTCTTACGCATGTAAATTATAGTGAAAAAATTCGGTTTCGCGGCAACAGCGGGTTCTAAGGCGGATCGGGTTCTAAGGCGGCGAGTTCTTAGACGGAGACTACTGTAATGCAATAAAAGGCCCCTCTAGTGATACTTTTACCACTACATCCAACTTTTACCCTCCTCTGTGTTTCCACACTTGATAATCATTCCTACAGCAGAGCTTACAATGAGAAAATCTACCCCTATCTGGTCAGAAACAACTTCGGTAAAACAGACAGTGTGTTTGGTATTCCTCTGGGACCCAGAATCGAAAACATCTATTTTTATCAAAAATGGGAAAGCAATAATTGAAGGTTAATACGGTAAACTCTGAGGTTCGAACTGGGGCTGTAAGGTTCGCATGGCTAACATCTCTTTTCTTTATTATGTTTCAATAGAAAATGCTGGGTGTCATAGGGAGTTTATAAAGGAACGTGTGGGTCTGTGTGTGTGTCGGGGGGGGGGGGGGTACTGAGCTACTGGATTGTAATTATGTACAAAAATTGAATAATAATTATTATTACAAATCTATTATTATTATTATTATTATTATTTCTATTGCTATCATTAGTTATTATTATGATTATTGTATTGTAATCATCATAGTAAAACACACTGAACTCCTCACCCTCCGCATCTCCACCCCTCCCCTCCCGCCAATGTATCCTCCCTCAGGCTCACAGTGCAGATGTCCCAATGCACAGCGAGCTTATCTGCAACAGTGCTACCCGCCAGTAGTAGCCACTACAATACCACCACCACCACCACCTGCCGCCACAACAGTTGCAACACCGACCGCGGCACCACCAGCACCATCCACTCCAGCTCCAACACCACCATCATCTACATGGCCAGCTAAAGACGACTGTTGCAACGGCCAGATTTACGTAGCGATCGCTTACGGCTGTGCTTATCAAGGTACAGCTACATCTTCATCATCTTTTGTGTATTTTCTGTCTTCTCATTAGTTCACTTTGTATCGTTTGGGTTTTATTTCTCACGCAGGGTTTCGCAACATACAACTTTTTCTTTTAGCTCAATTTTGCGCAGTTAAGAAATCGCAGTTAAGTCACCTGTTTCCTGTTGAAATCTTTTATTGTTCGATTTTTTTTCACTTGAAAAAGGCGAAAGCCGAACATTTTTGTGTATTTTCTGTCTTCTCTTTAGTTCACTTTGTATCGTTTGGGTTTTATTTCTCACGCAGAGCTTCGCAACATACAGCTTTTTCTTTTTGCCCAATTTTGACTTTGCTTATAGCTCTGCCTCAACTCCACAGTTTTTCTGTGGTTTTTATGATGTAATGCAACCTGCGTGCTGTCAAAGGCTACAGGCAAGTGGCATACTCCAACATTTAAAGAAAATGTCCAGCTACGATAGTTTACAATGACCGGTCGATGCAGATTGATGATTTAAAATTGAGGGAAAAAAAAGAAGTGAAATAATAATATTAATGATTATTATTGATTTCATTTCTACTTCGTAAACAACAAGACACATCGA
The DNA here is from genome assembly GCA_963931925.1 of Onchidella celtica. NCBI lineage: Eukaryota > Metazoa > Mollusca > Gastropoda > Systellommatophora > Onchidiidae > Onchidella > Onchidella celtica. The sequence continues at coordinate 2,318,144 of OZ007583.1, read as the reverse complement.
ATACACCAACCCTTTAAATTATTGGTTTCTTCGCTGTTTTTATGACAACGACGACATCACCATCATCGGTATAACACGGTGATAACCAACCAACACCTCCCTCCACCCACACCCCCTACCCCTACCTCAACGGCCTCGCCCACTCCTGAGTGCCACCTTCCCTCCCCAGGTACACAATGTCGGTGTCCCAACGCCCAGAGACAGTACCTGGGCCAGTGCCAGCTGCCAGCTACCACACCACAGCCGCCAACAACAACACCGCCGGCGCCACCAGTTGTGACTACAGCTGCTACCTCTACTGAAATAACCACACCGCCATCATCTACATGGCCAGCTATAGATGACTGTTGTAACGGGCAGATTTATGTGGCTATCGCCTATGGCTGTGCTTATCAAGGTAAAAACTTCACTCTTCATGACCACCATCATCATCTTCATCATTATCATCATCACCATCATAATCATCATCATCATCATCAGCATAATTTATCATCATCACAAAACCATCTTCCTAAACATCAACTTTCTTATCACCATTACAACAACATCACCAACGTCACCTTTTATCATCAGCATCAAAATATCATCACCATCATCATCTCTTTCATCATAATTCCACCAGCAACAACTTTCATCATAATTATCACATCATCATCGACTTTCATATCCGCAATCATTTATCTCATCAAAAAAGATGGTCTAGAGGCAAGGCCTTTCATGCCAAGGGTACTAGTTTCAAAACTCGACCGGTGCAGGCATGTTGGGAGTTTGGGATTTTTCTCATATGTTCGCGTCCCTGATCCTATTTGGGGGTTAGGATCGAGTAGATAACCTTCTCGAATAAGGACGAAACATTCAGACGGCCCGTGTGCACGTTGCGCACGTTAAAGAAACCTTGGCAGTTGGAAATCGTAAAGAGCAGGCCGAACAGGCCGCTGCCCGGGCAAAATTAAAATTAATAGATTAACATTTATCCCTTCCACTCCCACTACTACCAACAAAAATATCTTATTTATTAATAAATATAATACATATTCAAGTATTATTATAATATCTTATAATACAGTTGTGAGTTGTGAACTGTTGTGAATTGTGAACTGCGCCTAACAGGGTGCGTTACAATTTGCTCTGAGATAGAGAGAGATAGAGAGAGGGAGAGATAAAGAAAGAGAGAGAGAGAGAGATGCCAATAAAGAGAACAAGAATTTCTGTAAGGCGAATAGAGCGAACATGTTTGGGGTGGCTGCTATGTAAATGATCTCCATTATTATTATTATATAACGCACAGGTTGAATTATTTCTAAAATTTCCCAAACAAAGGAATGCATACCAATAGACACAGACAGGAAAGGCTTCTGGATTAAAATTATATAACTTGTCGAAGAAAAAGTATAATTCATTTTTTTTTTCTTTGGGGGGGGGGGGGGGAGGGGGTGCACTTTTACCTCACTAAAACATTTTGGCTGGGTCCGCCACTGAATCGACGCTTCTGCCACCATCTACCGTAACGTCGACTTACTTCGGAACGATGGACTATACTAGACACATGATTGAAGGAATACATAAAATGATCAGCCGAATACAATTGGAATTGTTATAAGGTTTGAAGTGGGGCGGAATTTTACATGGGAAAAAAAACAACATTAACACTTTGAATGCCGACAACGCCAAATCTGATCTGTTCTATGCCTCGCTGATCGAAGGTAGATCTAGCATTTTTCTGCAGTGTATCTTAGATGACAACTGTGGAAATTGTTATTTCAGCTCTAATTTTCTGCAGGAAAACATGGTAGTCGGTGGATCTACACATTACAAAAACTGTATTACAAAAATAATGACGACGCGGGCAATGAAAGAGTTAATGGAGAAATAACGTGTAATTATTGATAATGAAAGTAGAAACCACCTAAAGTTCAACCTCTTTTACTAGAACCATGTAAAAATATTAAAATCTGGAGTGATGACCGAGCGCCGCATTCCTCAGTCATCACCATCATCGTCAATCTAGACATCAGCATCATCTGGAAAGACAGAGAGAGATAACAAGAAAGAGAGAAAGAGAGAGAGACTGAGAGAGAGAAAGAGGGGCAGAAAAACCGAAAGAAGGAAAAAAGAAAGTCAGAAAGAAGGGAAGAAAACAGAAATAAAAAAAGAAAGAGAGAGAGAGAGAGAGATGAATAGAGGAGAGAGAGATAGAGAACACTATTGAGGCCAACGCCATTAATCCCCATCCCTTTCGATCAAATAATTTTCGATAGATTAAGATTGTGTTTCTGAATTTTGATTCACTTCATCCCACAACATCCTCCTCCTCTTCCTCTTCCCATCCCTCCCCCTCCCCTAAACACATACACACCCTGCAGATGGTAAGTGCAGATGTCCCAATGCCCAGAGAGGATTCCTGTCGCAATGCGAGTTGCCTGCCACAAAATCAGAGCCGACAACCACAACTTCCACCACACCAAAAGCACCAACTACAACTTCCACCACAACAAAAGCACCAACTACAACTTCCACAACAACAAAAGCACCAACTACAACCTCCACCACAACAAAAGCACCAACTACAACTTCCACTACAACAAAAGCACCAACTACAAGGCCTGTACCAACGACGACGACAACAGCAACAACAACAACAACAACAACAACAACAACAGCCAAACCAACGACTACCACCACTCCCACCATCATCATCACCACCCCTCCGCCACCAGCTACATGGCCAGCCAAAGACGATTGTTGCAATGGCAATATCTATGTAGCTATAGCGTACGGCTGTGCTTATCAAGGTAAAAGAAACACTTCGCTCGGCCACTCCCGAGCGTATCTTTTTTATACATCACTTTAATATTCTTTGATATGGATCGGTTGTCAATATCACTTTTACATTCTTTGATAGGGATCGCTTATTAACATCATTTTTACTTTCCTTGATAGGGATCGGTTGTAAGTATCGCTTTACATTCTTTAACAGGGATTTGTTGTTTATATGACTTTTACATTCATTGAGAGTCATTTTGATGTTTAGTAAGACCATTTTTTTTTTGTTATTGTTGGTTGCTGTTTCTTACGTTCTACGAAAATAATGTATGATTAGTGTGACTTTTGCAATATTTTTTTGTCTTTTTTTTTGTTGGTTTATTTTTTTATTTAAAGGTTAAAATTTGAGATAAGATTTGGGCTAAATGCCAAGTGACATCCAATTTAAGCGAGGCACCGATTGTCATTAGTGGTTAACATGGCAGACCTCTGAAGGGATGCTGGCTAAGTTCTGATTTACCGCTACATAAGTTGGCCAGAATATTTCTAATCTGGCCACATTGTTCTTTAACCATTATTGTCTCTGTGTTTTCCATTACTGGACATTAATGGGTTAAGGCTGGATTTTCCTATGCATGGAAAGATAAACGGTAATAGAAACGTCAAAAATGTCACCAGTTAATAAAAATAAAGAATGATTCCATGTGGATAGAAACGTTGTTCCCGTACACGTGAAAACATACTATCTATTTCCCTACTTGAAAACTTTATTTGGGGCTTCCGTTGTTGATGTTTTCGTAAACATGAAGACCCATCTTTAGGATATTGTACATAAAATGGCTGCCCAGTAAACTAAATAAAACCCTTACCCAATCATTAAACCAAGCGAATGTATTCACACAACGTCGGGCGACAACTTTTCTGTGCCCAATATTCCAGGAACTTTAAAGAATATTTCGCCTTTGGTTTCTTTTAATTATTAGGGGTATAGGGGGGAGAGGAAAGGTGCAATACTTCATATTGAGGGTCACGTGGTAAATCATCGTACTATGTTTCTTTTTTTTTAATTTTTAAAATTGTTTTGGTCAATTTTTGGAGGAAATATAAAACAATAACTTTCTTTAACAAACTTTTTGCTTACGATGTAAAAAAAAAAACAACAACAAAATATTTTGCCCTATAGTTCCATGTATTACTAAAGTAGAGCTAAAAACACTACCAGTGGACTATTAGGGACTACTAGCAAATATTTTTTGAAAATAAGACAGTAACTGTATCATAGTTTACCACTCGCCCTGGAATGTATCTAGATGTAAAAATGTCATTGTAATCAAGAATACTTGTCAAGTAAATCAGGCCTTTCTTTGTCTCCACCGAAAACTCTGGTCCTTCCTACTTTTACAGTTTCATGCTGGGACAGCCAGAAGTATTGTAAGGTAGACAGAAAAAAAAAAAAAGGGAAAAAAGAGAAAGAGACAGAGAGAAAAATGAATAGCAAAGAGAGAGAGAGAGAGAGAGAGAGAGACAGAGAGAGTACTATTGATGCCAGCGCCTTTAATCTCCATCCCTCTCCACCAAATAATTCTAGATAGATAGATAAAGTCTATGTTTCTGAACTTTGACTCATTCCACCCCACAACATCATCCTCCCCACCCCACCCCTTACCCCAACCCGGCAGATGGTAAGTGCAGATGTCCCAATGCCCAGAGAAAATTCCTGTCGCAATGCGAGTTACCTGCCACAACAACTTCCACCACAACAAAAGCACCACCCACAAGGCCTGTACCAACGACAACAACACCTACACCAACTACAATCACCACTCCCACCATCACCATCACCACCCCTCCACCACCAGCTACATGGCCAGCCAAAGACGATTGCTGCAATGGCAATATCTATATAGCTATTGCGTACGGCTGTGCTTATCAAGGTAAAAAAAGCCACTTCGCTCGGCCACTTCCGGACGTTTTTTTTCGGTTGTTAACATCACGTTAACATTCTTTAACAGCGATTTGTTGTTAATATGACTTTTACATTCACTGCGAGTCAGTCTGATGTTCTAGTAAGACCTTTTTTTTTTTTGGTTATTGTTGGTTGCTGTTTCTTACGTTCTACGAAAATAATGTGTGATTAGTGTGACTTTTGCAATATTTTTTTGTCTTTTTTTTTTGTTGGTTTTTTAATTTTATTTAAAGGTTAACATTTCAGATAAGATTTGGGCTATAAATGGCAATCGACATCCACTCTGAGCGAGACACGGATTGTCATTAGTGGTTAATATGCCAGACCTCTGAAGGAACGCTTGCCAAGTTCTGATTTGTCGCTACATAGCTTTGCCAGGATGTTTCTAAACTGGCCACATTGTTCTTTAATTATTGTCTCTGTGTTCTCCATTAGTGGACATTAATGGACCAAGACTGGGTTTTCATGTGTACGGAAATAGAAACGGCAATAGAAACGTCCAAATTGTCACCAGTTAGTAAAAAGATAGAATGGTTCCATGTGGATAGAAACGTTGTTCCCGTACACGTGATTCTATTTCCCTACTTGAACGATTTTTTGAAACTTCCGTCGCCGTTTCTGTTTTCGTAAACATGAAGACCCATCTTTAGGATATTGTACATAAATGGATGGCCAGTAAGCTAAATAAAACCCTTGCCCAATCATTAAACGAAGCGAATGTATTCACACAAGGTCGGGCGACAACTTTTGTGGCTCCAATACTCTAAGAACTCCTTGAAAGAATATTTTGCCTTTGGTTTCTTCTAATTATTAGGGGGGAAAGGGGAAGGTGAAAGGTGCAATACTTCATATCGAGGGTCCCGTGGTAAACATCGTAACGCGTTTTTTTTTTTTCCAATATTTTAGAGGACGCAAAAAATAAAAACTTTCTTCAGCTGATTTTATGGTTACAATGTGAACAACAACAACACAAAAAAATAATTTAGCCCTTTTTTTTCGCATATTACTCCTGCGCATGAAGCTAAAAACATTACTAGTTAACTATTAATGGCTACAAGTAAACATATTTTTGTAAAAAAGAGAGTAGCATTACCATAGTTTACCACACGCCCTGGAATGTGATAAAGAATACGCGTCAAGTACATCAGGCTTTTTTTTTTTTTTTTCCACCGTAAACTCTGGTCCTTGCTATTTACAGTTTCATCATTTGACAGCCAGAAGTATTGTAAGGTAGACCTATTTTTTTTACATAAAATGGTATTACGACATCAAACCTGACTCAAATTTCCTCATATAATATTATTGGTTTATTTGTGTTTGAGTTCCACAAACAGCACAGGATGAGAACTGCTGATCTATTCTATTCTGTACACTTGTTGTAGTTTACTGTTGGCTTTCCGCAGGAGACCAATGCCGCTGTCCTGAAGCACAGAAACAATACTTACAACAATGTGCTGTGCCTGCAGCAACTCCCGCATCTACGACAGAACTGCCACTGCCACCACCGGTAACAACAACAACAGCACCCGTTGGTACTTTCGCCGGGAAAGCATCTTGCTGTGACAGCACACACAGTGACTATGCAACTGGTCAGAACTATTGCAACTACAATGTCAGTAAGTAGGTCAAGGACTCTGGGAGACAGCTGACTGGACAGCAGAAGAATTTTACTCGACTAAAAAAAATTAGGGTACTGAAATATCCCTGTTGAATTGTGAAATAAAGTGTTTCTTTGCAAATTTCTACATTAGCAACAATCTTAATGACAAACTATCACTGATTGAATGAATAATGAGTAAATGAATAAATAAATAAGTAAATAAATATAAACTAAACGAAACGCAAGTGCATTGCAGTGGAGAGATGAGGGGGTGGAATGTTGCAATTCACACCAAAGATCGTGTTATAACTTACTGTATACTTTATTAAGGTTTACTCAGCAGAATTCGGGTATTCTGACTGAAACCATGGATGAGACGGGTTTGCGGAATGAAAGTGATTATACATATCTTTACATTAACCCTCAGACAACGAGTGTGAATGCCAAGATGTGCCGGAGGCCGATCTGTGCCGCTCTACAACCTGGCCGGCTATTGATGACTGCTGTAACGGCAATGATTTCTCAGCACTTTCACTGGGCTGCAGCTTTGATGGTAAGAATTAGTTTCTCTTGAGGGCTTTTCAGAGCTGGGAACTCCACCACGTATTGAAAAGTACAGCGTGTAATTGTCTGAACACAGTCTTCTGCTGACGCACTGTGCAGATCTCAAACAATCTATTATAAATAGATTCTGTGTAAATGTGCACATATTACAAAAAGCAGCAGTTAGGTGAAAATGCCGAAACACTCTATCATGCAAGTAATTTATGTAAATCTCCACACATTCTGTCCCATGGCTATTGTGTTTAATATCCAGAAATTGCACCCTGCAGAAACTATTTGCAAATGTCCACTTTTCCCTCCCCCAGATACAATTAGTAAATGTCCAAACACTCTGTCGTACAAATACTGTGTGTAAATGCCCACATATTCTACTATGCAGGTACTATGTGTAACTGTCCGCTGCTTATTCTGATTTGCAGATACTGAGTAAATATCCACATAAAATCATTCTGATCTTCAGGAAGTCGGAGTAAATCTCCACTCTCCCCTGTAACATCTGTGTGCCAATGTCTTGACATTCTGTTCTACAGATACTAAGCGAAAAATTTAATGTCCAGACATTCTGACCTGTATGTAAAGTGTGTACATATTTAGACATTCTGTTCGATATGCATTGTTTGCAAATGTCCACATAATATTCTTTCCTGCAGTTTTGTGTGTAAATGTCAACTTATTCTGCCCTTCAGTTACTGCCTGGAAATGTCCACATATTTTGCCTTGTAGGTATACTGCCCATATTATATTCTACCTGCAAGTACTCTGTGTAAATGTTAACATCTTCAAACCCTTCCGGCACTGGGTCTGTACGCATAAAAGTTGTACCCTGCGATTATTGTCTAAAATGTCCACTTTTTCAGTTATACAAGAACCGTGTATAAAATGTCTCCTTCTTCTGTCCTGCAGGCACTGTGTGTAAATGTCCCAATGCGTACAGAGATAATCTCCAGCAGTGTGAAATTCAAGCGGTCGTCACTACCACCACAACATCACCTGTTACAACAACACCATCCATGTACCTGGCGTCCAGGGTGTGCTGTGACGTGGCCTACGCTTACAGTACCGGCAGGCGAGAGGACACTGTGACCAACGATCTGGGACAACAGCAAGGTTGCCGTTTACCCGGTAAGTTCTGGGTTCAGTGTTGTCTTGCTGGCAGACCCTTACTCTTTACCATTGCACAACCAGGCCTGTCCAACGAACTGTCCGCAGCGCAGATTCCAAAATCAAAGAGTTTGACTAGCACATGAACACAGCCTGGGAGCAGGTCTGGCGTTGACGAATATATGGAACGACCAATCTCCCGTTCACTGTTTGGAGAGGGGGAAAAATCTGCAAATTATAATATAGCACGTAAATACAGAATGTAGAAACAACTTTTTTTTCGTAGTTTATTTATTATATTGAAAGGCAATAATGGACAAAAACTATGTTTGAAACATGTCAATGGTATAAGAGTTTACGACACAGGCATATATAATGTATGCAAATGAAATGTCGCCTGGTAGCCCTATCGTGAAAATTGCACATAAGAAGGACCTAATTTTTACAAAAGAGGGAAACTATTGTCCTATTTGAGATGTATTTCTTCTCTTCAACAAAATTCATTCACGTAAATAAGCATTTGAAAATATGCCCCCTTAGACAATAGAAAAAAAAAATCCATTGCCTTCAAGTCCTTTATTGAATATTTTGCAAATCAGCGTTGTCATCTCGTTCTGCCAATGCTCAGTTACGGTTCCACGACAGGAAAGGTGATATGATGAAAATATTTTGTTGTTATAAAATAGAACATTATTAATTTGTAGCCAAAAGGGCCGGGTGTAGCAAGTTTGACTTGTAATATTCCTGAAGCTCTGGTTTCGGCTTTCCTGCTCGCCTCCACAGATCCCGACGTACCGGGAGACACTTGCGAGTGCCCGGACATCAATGTTGCGGCTCCCTGTCCAGCCTATGTCCCGACCACAACAACTACCGAAGTGCCAACAACCACATCAGCACCAACTACCACCACTCCCACACCAACAACACCGGCAACCTATTTGGGTGACAGAATGTGTTGTGACAGTGCTCTTGCCCTCTCTACTGGAGACAGAAATGACTTCATCACGAATTACGCTGGACAACAACAAGGCTGTAGAATTCCTGGTAAGTCTTACCTTTACGTAGGTATCATACTTAGCCCGGTCAGACACAATCAAATGCTGGCAGACAATAATTGCACATACGTTTCAATATTTTTTAGTAAATCCGAGGAGATCCTGTCGTACTACGCTCGGTCAGACACGGTCAGCTTCGGCCACTATTTCTTTGGTACATTTCGCTGGCAACATCTGACGGTGCCTGAGGGGGCATAGTATGATACCTCCCTTAGTGTAGAACATGTATGGTTCACGACTTGCGCAATGTCAAGTCTCTGTATGCGGCGTAGTTACTGGCTAATGAGCTAAATGGTCAAGGGCGGGGGCCATGAAGGTGATTTTTATTATAAGAAGAAATAGTCAATTCTACCTTCATAATAGAATTCAGGATGCCTGAAATAGTGGAAAAAATGTAAAAACAAACGTTTATCATGTTGCCATGGAAATCCTGCCTTGGACTTTGAATCCAAAAATTGTCAATTTCAGTATAGATTGGCTTTGCCAAATGTTAGTTAGTGGATTTATGTCAAACTACTCATAATCTCATACATTTTGCAGTCCTAGTGCTAACACGTTAGTTAGTGAAAGAAAACTAAAGTCCAGGCTCATGTTAAAACGCAGTAAATTGTTTAGACAACTGTTTCTGAACGATTCCCTTGAACATTGGAGCTGGACTGTCTACCTATTCGACCAAAGTAACATTATTCACTTTTGTTGTTATTTATATTGTTTCCTCCCTTTGTCTATTGTCAGATCCTGACGTGCCAGGTGACACCTGTGAGTGCCCGGATGTAGACGTTGCTTTAAAGTGTCCAGAGTATGTTCCAACCACTACTACTCCCACACCACCGACTACCACAACAAAACCACCAACCACTACAACCACACCTGTCCCCACAACACCAGCAACCTATTTGGGTGACAGAATGTGTTGTGACAGTGCGCTTGCCCTCTCTACTGGAGACAGAAATGACTTCATCACGAATTACGCTGGACAACAACAAGGCTGTAGAATCCCTGGTAAGTCTTACCTTTACGTAGGTATCATACTTAGCCCGGTCAGACACAATCAGATGCTGGCAGACAATAAGTGCACATAATCAGCCTCTACATTTCTTTTAGTAAATCCAGGAAGATCCCATTGGACTAAGCTCGGTCAGACACGGTTAGCTTCGGCCACTATTTCTTTGGAGTGTATTTTCCTGGCAGCATTTGACTGTGCCTGACCTTCACAGTGTGATACCTCTATAGGTTAAGAACATGTATGGTCCACGACTTGAGCATTGAGATATCTCTGTATAAGGCGTGGTCACTGGCTAATGAGCTAAATCATTAATGCCGTGTGGTGGGGAGGGTGTCCTGAAGGTGATTTTTGTTATTATAAGAAATAGACTATTTTAGCTATCAAAATCGAATCGAAAATGTTTGAATTAGTAGAGAAAAAAATATGTAAAAACTAATTTTTGTCATATGGTTGCATGGAAAAGCCGCCATCTTGGATTTTCAGTACCCCCACCCCCGCCCCCCCCCCCCCAAAATCGATTTTAGTATGGAAAAGCTTCCCCAAATTTTACTGGATTTTGTTTACAACTTCTCATGTGTCTTTTTCAATCCAATAAAAAGACTTTATACGGAATTATGCTATGATCTTTTGAAAAGGATAATTAGCGGATCTCCATTTTCCGGTGTTATTTTTTTTTGAAAAAAATTCAATTGAACAGATAAACAAATTTCTTTGTGTTTTTTTATTTTTAATTTGTTAAAACATGCTGTCAGCTAAATTTCATACAGTTTGGTCCATAAATAACAAAAAAAAAAAAGAAATATTTCAAAAAATTACTGATCAAACGTTTCGGAGAAAATCTCATGTGAATTGTGTTTTCAGATAAATATATGTTGAAAAGTGTCACACATACCTCGAAAACATCGTCGACTGGTATGGGACAAGGGTGGGGGGGGGGTATTATAAGTTATAGGGTAGAACGGGATATAGAGCAGTCGCGACTGGGGGGCGCCCGGGGGGGGGGGCAGCCCTGTAATACGAACTTATTCAGCAACATGAACTAAAATAACTAATGAAAAACCTCTCGCGACAACTGAATTAGCGCAAGAAAAGCGAGACGCTGAAGCGGTGGTCCTCATAACAGAAAGGCCTCAGAACACAATTAGTATCATCAAAGATAATCCAGTGATAAGATGGGTCAGCTCGGGGCTTTTGCGTGTAATGTTTTTGCAGCGCCACCTAATGGTGTCAGGGTGAAACGTGTAAATGATGGCATTTTTTTTTTACAAAGCCGAGAAGAGAAAATGCCGACTTTTGTTCAGAGTTCAGCTTTCACCCTAGACCTTGCTGGAAGTCGCTTACTTTGTAATAATAAATTAGTTGATTGTAGGAAACCTCTGGCCCGTGACTGGATGTAAACGGTATTTTAAGAGGTCGAAAGAAGGGAGTGTCTGATCTTATCTATCTTGTATCTTTGGTATCACTAGACAAGTTCTACTCAAGTTCAATGGTTGGAAAACTATTGTTTTCTGCAGGGGAATCAGTCTGGTGATACATGCGCTAATAGTGGCTTGGCGTCATTGTTTTAGGAGGATCACTGCTCTTGGCGTTTCATATACACCTCGCTTTCCTGGTTGTTCTTTGTCTTTCCCTATGTGTATTTCCATTGTTTTTGTCCCTTGCCTTTCTGCTGCTACAATCTAAGTCCCTTGCCTTTCAGCTGCTATAATCTAAGTCCCTTGCCTTTCAGCTGCTACAATCTAAGTCCCTTGCCTTTCTGCTGCCAACTCTTTGGGTTGTTCTTGTCCCTTTGCCTTTCTGCTGCCAACTCGTTGGGTGGTTCTTGTCCCTTTGCCTTTCAGCTGCCAATTCGTTGATTTGTTCTTGTCCCTTTGCCTTTCTGCTGCCAACTCTTTGGGTTGTTCTTGTCCCTTTGCCTTTCAGCTGCCAACTCTTTGGGTTGTTCTTGTCCCTTTGCCTTTCTGCTGCCAAATCATTGGGTTGTTCTCGTCCCTTTGCCTTTCAGCTGCCAACTCTTTGGGTTGTTCTTGTCCCTTTGCCTTTCTGCTGCCAACTCGTTGGGTTGTTCTTGTCTCTTTGCCTTTCAGCTGCCAACTCTTTGGGTTGTTCTTGTCCCTTTGCCTTTCTGCTGCCAACTCTTTGGGTTGTTCTTGTCCCTTTGCCTTTCAGCTGCCAACTCTTCTGATTCTCCTTCCCCTGCATAGTTTTCTTTCTTTTCTTAGTTTTTTTTTGTTTGTTTGTTTGTTTGTTTCTTGTTCTTCTTCTACTTTCTTTTTTTTCTTCCTATTAGCTGTAAGCCTAACAGACCTCTGTCCATGGGCTTGTAAGCCTAACAGACCTCTGTCCATGGGCTTGTAAGCCTAACAGACCTCTGTCCATGGGCTTGTAAGCCTAACAGACCTCTGTCCATGGGCTTGTACGATTTTTTTCTTATTTTTGTTTTTTTTTAATATGAAGGAGTAGAACCGGAGACAGAAGGGGGATCTGCCTGTAAGAACGTCAATAATATAGGTTTCAGCTGTCAAGAATAGATTTAATTCATAAATGTTTCCACTGACTAAATTTTTGTGAGAGAGCAGTGAGTAATTTTTACAAACGTAATTATTGTGCGAGCCAGCATAACTTGGTCTCGTAAACAATTTGTTTTGAACAGTTTTTTTTTATAATAGATGTGATGTTTCCACTTTCTCTCACTAACTTTCTTCTGACACCAGCCGTGATGGGCACGGCACAAACACACTAAATAATCGACTATCTCTCTTCTATAAGTTATAACAAACGATATCTGTATTGCTTACATATATACAATAATTATTAATTCATTCAATAATAATAGGAACACAGGTCATACAATTTCATGTGAATTTCGATGGAATGAAGTTGGTGCAAATCAGTACATGCTAATTAAATGGCTTCGTAATATTCAATTTCTAGCACATTTTATAAAACACATGGGAACATTCAGCATAAGGAAACCTCTCCTTTAGGGGTGTATGGCGCTATCTGGGCACTGGTTCTTCCTCTCTACCCTGGCTTGACTGCGCAGTTAGATCAACAGGTATCGGCAGGTACCAATAGGTCGGGAAGCCAAGAAGGTGTTGTTCTTCCTCCTCTGTAGAAAAACAATCGCAAAGTCCTAATCTACTGCTGGAAGGCATGACTTCCATACTTACTCCATGACGGATATTCATCATTAACACTTTTAACCGCTGACACTGTTATAAGTCAGGCTGCAGCTCCCATACTCCATAGGCTCCCATATAGGCAATAGAATAAACGATCAATACAGTTTTAATGATATTTACACGTTCCCCACGAAGAATAACGCTCTCTCTAACGGACCCCATCCTATAAGGTTTCGTAACATATATATAACGGCGTTTCCGTGACTCTCTCAGAGGCAGTAGTTATACCAAAGTAAACCCACTAGATTTAGGTTCTACAATCATGAACATTAAGTAAAATACACATACATCGTACAATTAACTTACCACTCAGCAACAGCCCAAATGCCGACAAGATACCAAAGATACCACGCTCTGACAAAGGATGTTTGCGGGTTCCCTGACCTTCCCCACTCACAAGACTAGTACAAAGTTACAGTTGCGGTTGTGGTCTCCTCTTCGGCACGAAGCTGGTGAGTGCTCTCAGCGGTCTGAAGTTGGAAGGAGCGTTCGGGGATTTATACCCAGTCAGGTAGCGTCCCAAGACGCTCACCGAGTGTACATTAGTTATCCTAATAGCCACCCCCGTCGACTCCACGTCAAATACTATTGAAACAGCTCTACCCCCCAAGCAATTCCCAGGTGATCTGATCGACAAGTACGGCGGTCAAGTAAACACTACCCTTTTCGGGTGTCAAAGCACTTCAGTTGCATCGGCTACTTTCCCCCTCTGGCCTACAATAACTCTGTCTCCCCGCCGTTAGCTATCTTCCCACGCTAGCTATACCTTGCCTGTCTGTCGCCCTGTTACAATCGCCCCCACTTAAGTCGATTTTCCCTGGCAAAATCGGCTAATAAAATTATTAATCTACTGGTAATCTAGATAGAGTGTCGGCCCATAGAGCGTCTCGCCCCCTGATGTTGCTGACTCGAAAGTTATATGGTTGCAGCGCCAGGTTCCATCTAGTTACCCTCGCGTTCTTCTGGTCTTTAGTTCGCATCCAAGTTAGAGGTCGGTGGTCCGTCTCTAACACGAAGTTTCTCCCATACAGATACGCCTGCAACTTACTAACGGCGAAAACTATGGCCAGGCATTCCTTTTCAATTGTTGAGTAGTTCTTCTCCGCAGGTTTCAACTTTCTGCTGACATATACAACTGGATACTTCGTACCCTCGTCTTCTTGAAGTAGGCAGCCACTCACTCCAAGGTTAGATGCGTCTGTCTGGAGAATCAGTTCCTTGTTCCAGTCTGGCATCCGTAGTATCGGCTCGGAACTCAAACAAATTTTTAGGGCATTGAACGCGTTCTCCTGCGCGTGTCCCCACGCGAACTTTGTGCCCTGGGACTTCTTTGTGAGGTCTGACAACGGCGCCGAGATTGCACTGTAATTTGGTACAAACTTCCGATAGTACCCCGTTAGCCCCAGGAAACTCCTCACTTGTGTCTTGGTCGTCGGTCGGTCACAGTCGACAATGGCTCGCACCTTACTCTCCTGCGGTCTTACAGTCCCCTGTCCCAGCTTATGGCCTAAGTACTCGACTTCTGTCATCCCTATTAGCGTCTTGGTAGGTCTAGCTTTTAAATTTGCCCGTCTCAGTCGCTCGAAGACATTCCGACAACGTTCCAAGTGGTCAGGCCAATTTGCACTGTGTATAAGACAGTCGTCTACAAATGCATCTACCCCTTCGCCAGCATCTTTTAATACTTTCCTCATGAGCCTGTTAAATGTGGCGGGGGATCCCTTCAACCCGAACGGCATGACCCTGTACTGGTATAGCCCAAACGGTGTGGCGAACGCCGTCAGGTGTTTATCTTCCTCGGCCATCGGAACTTGATAAAAGCCCTTTGTCAAGTCCAGCTTGGTGAAATATTTTGCCTCCGCTAGATTGGAAATAATGGCTTCTACCTCAGGCATCGGTTCGGCGTCATCGGCAGTCACAACATTTAGCCGCCTGTAGTCGTTGCAGAAACGATGTTGACCATCGGGCTTCTTAACTAATACAATTGGACTATTGTACGGGGACTCGGACGGTTCGATGATTCTGGCCGCAAGCATCTTGCCTACCTCAGCATTGACAGCTTCTCTAGTTGAGTACGGTAGTTGGTAGGGTCTTACCTTCACAGGTTTTTGATCTAGCAATGGGATTTTGTGCTTGATCAAGTCAGTGAGCCCCGGTACATCCGTAAATATATCTTTGTATTCTTCCATGAGCTCTTGCATCTGTTCTCTCTGATCCTGATCTAGCGTATCCCCTAACTGTACATCCCTGTAGGTTTCGGTCTGTTCTAGCCTAGGCATGACTGTCTCCAGAGGCATCGAAGTCGCTTCCTCTCCTTCATCGGTCTCGTCAATTATAGCTGCAGCCATTGTCTCTGTGTTTTCCTGTTCGTCCTCCCTCTCAATATACTTCTTCAGCATATTCGCGTGATACAATCGTCTCTTCCCCTTGACGTTCACCATGTAGTTCACTGACCCTCTCTGCTCTTCTACTTTGTAAGGCCCTTTCCAAGTCATCTGTAGTTTCGATCCGTCACTTGGGAGAAGTATGAGGACGGAATCGCCCACTTGGAATTTCCTCTGTTTGGCCCCCCTATCGTAGTATTTCTTCTGCCTGTGTTTTTCGACGCTGCTGTTCTCGGCTACGACTTTCATGGCATCCTCCAATCGTTCCCTCATATCTACCACGTATTCGTACGATGACCTCGTTTCTGACTCCGCTTCCCCAGTCCACAGATTCTTCAGTATTGCAAGTGGTCCTCTCACAGGGTGACCGAACACTAGTTCAAACAGCGAAAAACCTGTACTGGCCTGTGGGGTTTCGCGATACGCGAACAGCAGTGGACACAACATTCTGTCCCAGTCCTTGGGTCTGTCATGAGCTACTCGGCGAAGCATATTCTTCAGCACTCCGTTAAATCTTTCACACAGACCATTGGCCATCGCGTGGTAGGGCGAGCAGAATATCTGTTTCGTTTTGAGAAGTGCACTGACCTCTCTCATCAGCTCACCGGTAAACTGTGATCCCCTATCTGAAACTATTTCCTTTGGTATGCCTAACCGAGAAAATATTTCCATTAACGCTTCACTGACCTGCTCAGCTGATATCCCCCTTAAGGCTACGGCATCCGGGAAACGCGTGGCATAATCTACTAGCGTCAAAATATAACGCGATCTCCCATGTTCCGTACGCGGAAGTGGACCAACCAAATCTATGGCGACGCGCGAAAAGGGCGTGTCGATCAGGGGTGTCGGCACTAGGGGTACCTTTGTCACCCTACCTTTATTGGATGTCCTTTGACACGCGTCACACGATCGACAGAAACGACCTACGTCCGCACCTATCCCAGGCCAAAAGAACGACTGCATTATTCTGTCCTGTGTGCGCGAAATTCCTAAGTGTCCCCCGAACACTCCTTCGTGAGCTATCTTCATCAGCTCACTTCGGTACTGCTTAGGTACCAACAACTGCTCCACATCAGCACGTCCAGCCCCGGCCTTCTTTACCCGATAGTAAATTCCCTTACTCTCCTTTATGTGAGTACCTACCTCAGCCGATTGCTCCAACGTGGCTCTCTCCCTTAAAACTCTCAAAGTTCCGTCCTCTCTCTGGGCCCGGGCTATCTCACCTGGTGTGAGTTCCCCTATCTTGGCCCCTACCCTTACCTCCTCCGTTGAGTTGCCCTTGGCCTCCTCATTATCTGTGGTCTGACTCACTTTCGCACTCGCATTCTCACACTCATGCTCTTCCTTGTCAATCTCCACCTTGCGAGATCGCGTGAGTACCACACTTATCTTCTCAAGAGACGCCCCCTTTATGTTTCCTATAATCAAATCGGCCACTGGGTCTTCCACTACTAGCGCTTTGAGAAGCCCAGTATAAAATGGGGTTTCTACCCACATTTCCGCGACAGGAGCAGACCTTCTCGTCCCGTCCATCAGGACATAACTCCTGTTCTTCCCAGTTAAGCTGTTAGGAGGCAGTTTGTCCCTTTTTATAATCGCACACGTGCATCCCGTGTCACGAAGGATAGTAATCTCTTTATCCCCTATCCTCCCCTTCTCCAAAAATGGAGCGGATAAATCATTCTCCGGAACATCGTCTTCGGGCTCATGTTCTGTCGAACCTTCTAACTCAATACTCTTACCTTCCGTCTCCCAAGAAATGAAGGTCTGTGGCCCAACACTCTGCTCAGCCCCTGGTTGAGTATTCGCCCTGCCCGATGACTCCCACTGACTGTCATCGGCTTCCTCATCGCTGGTTAGTACGACTGCGGTCGTCTCTTTCTGTCTCTTCCTACAGAATCTCGCAATATGGAGAAGTGACCCACACACAAAACAACCACGCCCACTCTCACGCTGGGACTTACCTCGGTTGTCCTCGACAGTGGCAGCAGCACCCTTCTTCGTCCTGCCCTGGTCACACTGCCTACTCAGGTGATTGGGAGAGCCACAGTTGAAGCATACCGGTTTACTCACTCCTAAACCCTTACTTCTGCTCTCCTCAACCCTCTTACCTGACTTCTGCTGTTGCTCCAGCCCTCGCTTCGACTGATGAGCCTCACTATACAAGTCCGCCATCTCAACTAACTCATGCACGGACTTGGGGTCCCTCTCTTTCAAATATATGGAAAGATTACAGTCGACAATCTTCAACATCTGCTCCCTGACTAACAGATCCGTAATCCCTTCCATAGTTCTCTCTGCCTCTGAGAGGTCTACCCACCTCTCAAAATATCTCTGCAATCTCACGGACAGCTGCGTATAAGTTTCGTCCTTATCTAGACGACTCTCCCTAAACTTACGCCTATAACCCTCTGCCGTGAGGTGATACTTCTTGAACAACACCTTCTTTACCTTCTCGTAATCCCTACTGTCTTCATCGCTGAGACCGGAATAAACATCTAACGCCCTGCCAGTTAACAATGCCCCTAACATGTCTGCCCAGGTGTCTTCTTCCCAATCATTTGCCTGCGCGAGCCTTTCAAATCTTTTCAAATACGAGTCGAGATCCTCGCGCGAGTCATCAAAAATGGCAATTTTAGGTACCTTCGGGGCAGCAGATTTTCCATTCCCTTTACCATTGTGACACCCGTTTTTGGCTAGTTCCCGTTCGTATTCCATTCTCTCCCTTTCAAATTGTCTTTCCTTCTCCTTTTCTTCTCGTTCGCGCTCCTTTTCTTCTCGTTCGATAGCCCTTTGTTCTCGGTTTTGGGCTTTCTCTTCGTCCCACCTAATTTTGAATTCCTCATCACTAATGCCTTCTTGTCTGGCAAGCTTCAGTGCGCCCAGATAGTCCATCAGCAATTGACCTGTAAACAAAGCTAACAATAAAGCGTGAATCGTAACTGTGAAGTTAACAACAATATTCCTGCAATAGCAAACAACAATTTTCTCTGTGACAAAAGATAAAATTGAACAGTCAATGCACAGGTAAAATCAGAGCATGTCCCAGGCACTAAATGTCAATCTCTCTCACTCGCCTCAGGGCAGATGACCTGTCCACACAATCACACAATAGCCCCTTGACACGA
Organism: Onchidella celtica; assembly: GCA_963931925.1. Taxonomy (NCBI): domain Eukaryota; kingdom Metazoa; phylum Mollusca; class Gastropoda; order Systellommatophora; family Onchidiidae; genus Onchidella; species Onchidella celtica. The sequence continues at coordinate 2,299,392 of OZ007583.1, read as the reverse complement.
CCCAGATCAAAATTAAATGTTATTTACTAGCAGGATCCCACTTCTGACACCATTGTGATGTTTCCACTTTCTCTCACTAACTTTCTTCTGACACCAGCCGTGATGGGCACGGCACAAACACACTAAATAATCGACTATCTCTCTTCTATAAGTTATAACAAACGATATCTGTATTGCTTACATATATACAATAATTATTAATTCATTCAATAATAATAGGAACACAGGTCATACAATTTCATGTGAATTTCGATGGAATGAAGTTGGTGCAAATCAGTACATGCTAATTAAATGGCTTCGTAATATTCAATTTCTAGCACATTTTATAAAACACATGGGAACATTCAGCATAAGGAAACCTCTCCTTTAGGGGTGTATGGCGCTATCTGGGCACTGGTTCTTCCTCTCTACCCTGGCTTGACTGCGCAGTTAGATCAACAGGTATCGGCAGGTACCAATAGGTCGGGAAGCCAAGAAGGTGTTGTTCTTCCTCCTCTGTAGAAAAACAATCGCAAAGTCCTAATCTACTGCTGGAAGGCATGACTTCCATACTTACTCCATGACGGATATTCATCATTAACACTTTTAACCGCTGACACTGTTATAAGTCAGGCTGCAGCTCCCATACTCCATAGGCTCCCATATAGGCAATAGAATAAACGATCAATACAGTTTTAATGATATTTACACGTTCCCCACGAAGAATAACGCTCTCTCTAACGGACCCCATCCTATAAGGTTTCGTAACATATATATAACGGCGTTTCCGTGACTCTCTCAGAGGCAGTAGTTATACCAAAGTAAACCCACTAGATTTAGGTTCTACAATCATGAACATTAAGTAAAATACACATACATCGTACAATTAACTTACCACTCAGCAACAGCCCAAATGCCGACAAGATACCAAAGATACCACGCTCTGACAAAGGATGTTTGCGGGTTCCCTGACCTTCCCCACTCACAAGACTAGTACAAAGTTACAGTTGCGGTTGTGGTCTCCTCTTCGGCACGAAGCTGGTGAGTGCTCTCAGCGGTCTGAAGTTGGAAGGAGCGTTCGGGGATTTATACCCAGTCAGGTAGCGTCCCAAGACGCTCACCGAGTGTACATTAGTTATCCTAATAGCCACCCCCGTCGACTCCACGTCAAATACTATTGAAACAGCTCTACCCCCCAAGCAATTCCCAGGTGATCTGATCGACAAGTACGGCGGTCAAGTAAACACTACCCTTTTCGGGTGTCAAAGCACTTCAGTTGCATCGGCTACTTTCCCCCTCTGGCCTACAATAACTCTGTCTCCCCGCCGTTAGCTATCTTCCCACGCTAGCTATACCTTGCCTGTCTGTCGCCCTGTTACAATAGATAGACAGAAGGTGTGGGGAAGGATAGACGGACAGCGTAGGTGTGCATGACTGAGCACTTTTTATATCTCGTGTTTTGAACTAGGTTTAGTAGAGAGGGAAGGGGTGAGTAGGTATTAAATGTTGTTGAGACGTCGGTTGACGTACAGAAAATCCGTGATCCAGAGTAAAAGCTCGGGGTTTTGAACATGTTAAGAATTTATTGCTATAAAATTACATTTTATTGTCTTGAGTGATTCGACCTTTGATGTCGACCCAAGGTCGTTGCGTAGGGCTGTTACTTAAAATAACTCAGTTCGGCAGCTGAGCTAGAAGTGGTTGCACCAATCACAATCCAGGAATTAGACGGTAAGCTGCAGATGCAGTCCAGTATTTAAGGCCATACAGAACTTAGTTCTGGGCCACATGTAGACAATCCATTTACGAGGTGGACGGCGAACTCTCAGCCAGATGAGAAGTCATAGAGACGCAGCGATTGAGCTGATATGTACAGTGATGGAGCATTGTTAGAAATCTACGCTCCTGAGCCCAAGCCTACATGTTTGAGCATTAAACCCACAGCGCTAATATCAACAGCCCTCACATTGTGAGGGCCGAATGGTGAGCTAAAGATTTTAATTCCATCCTGAATTTACAGCCACCTACACATGTAGACTGTTGACCAGTACTGCCAGACCACATGCATTTCCCGCGACCACGTGTGAACTACACCAGAGCGCGCCTGGCAGAGACGCTATATAAATATGTTTTAGTATGAAGAGAGATAGAACTTTAAACCTTACAGGATCCGTCGCCCTCGGGCGCGGATTCTTTTGAATGTAAATTTATTGTGACTTAGATAACTTCATATTACATTGCCTTAAGTACTTCATAGTTGCTCCTCAGCTTAGCTGAGCATTTTCAGTTGCTATTGTATTCGTTATCTATTGTATATTTTATCTTTGAATTTGTTAGATATATAAACTTTACAGTCTGTTACTCAAATTGATTTATTTAGTTTTTAGAATGAAAGTTGGTTAATTGTTGTTTTTTTTTTTTGTGCTCGTGTGATTGGGAAGCGGACCTCTCGATCTATATTCCCCAAAATCCCGATCCGCGACATCAGCTGAAATATTTTAGCCAACTGTTGCACTGTTTACTTTTTTTCTTGCTTTGGATATTTCTCATGCGGTCGTCGCTGAGCTGTTCGTCTTGTCGTGATTCCTGCTGTTGTTTTGTCGTTTTTTTTGTTGCTGAGGTGTCTTCTTTTTCTGATGATGATGCTAATGATAATGATGATGATTGTGATGATAACTGTAACCATTACTAAGTTACTGTTGCCTTTGAGAGAGAAGGCGTGTTAAACAGACGAAAGACGGAGAGTGAAAAGGCCTAACGTTTTTCCATAATTATTTTAATGTTATCTGCAAGGTACCACATGAGAACCAGAATACAGAATACTGTTTCTCGGATACCACTTCTCTCAAGCAATCAAAGCATTATCTTACATCAAGAGATTGATTATTAGAGCGAAGAAGAGGTTTTAAAGATCGCTACGTGCATCAAAACTTGGCCCAAGTGCTGATATTGCTGCCTATATCTGAATCTCAGAGATTTTCCAGTTCTATTGGAAACACGTAAGTTTGTGAAAGAAAAGTGAAGTCCGGGTTCAAGTTAAAACATAATGAGTTATATCGAAAACTGTATCTGAACGATTCCCTTGAACATTGGAGCTGGACTGTCTACCTACTTGAAAAAAGTAACATTATTCACTTTTGTTGTTGTTAATTAACTTGTTTCCTCCCTTTGTCTATGGTCAGATCCTGACGTGCCAGGTGACACCTGTGAGTGCCCGGATATAGACGGTGCTTTAAAGTGTCCAGATTATGTTCCAACCACTACTAGTCCCACACCACCGACTACCACAACAATACCACCAACCACTACAACCACACCTGTACCCACAACACCAGCAACCTATTTGGGTGACAGAATGTGTTGTGACAGTGCGCTTGCCCTCTCTACTGGAGACAGAGATGACTTCATCACGAATTACGCTGGACAACAACAAGGCTGTAGAATTCCTGGTAAGTCTTACCTTTACGTAGGTATCATACTTAGCCCGGTCAGACACAATCAGATGCTGGCAGACAATAAGCGCACATAATCAGTCTCTACATTTCTTTTATTAAATCCAGGAAGATCCTATTGGACTAAGCTCGGTCAGACACGGTTAGCTTCGGCCACTATTTCTTTGGAGTGTATTTTACTGGCAGAATTTGACTGTGCCTGACCTTCACAGTATGATACCTCTATAGGTTAAGAACATGATTGTATGGTCCACGACTTGAGCATTGACATATCTCTGTATAAGGCGTGGTCACTGGCTAATGAGCTAAATCATTAATGCCGTGTGGTGGGGAGGGTGTCCTGAAGGTGATTTTTGTTATTATAAGAAATATTAAGACTATTTTAGCTATCAAAATCGAATCGAAAATGTTTGAATTAGTAGAGAAAAAAATATGTAAAAACTAATTTTTGTCAAATGGTTGCACGGAAAAGCCGCCATCTTGGATTTTGAGTTCCCCCCCCCCCCCCAGAAACATTCATTATTAATTACGTTTTACAGATGTAAAAAAAAAATATTTTGACTCTGAAACTGTCCCTGAAAGCGAAACCGATCGATGTTGTGCCTTATTTTCCATGCAAATCCATTGTACGAAGTGCTGACTCCGCGCCCCGAGAGTGGGCGGTGCCCGTGACCGGACGTAAACGGTATTTAAAGAGGCCCAAAAAAGGGAGTGTCTGATCTTATCTATCTTGTATCTTTGGTATCACTAGACAAGTTCTAGTCAAGTTCAATGGTTGGATAACTGTTGTCTTCTGTAGGGGAATCAGTCCGGTGATACATGCGCTAATAGTGGCTTGGCGTCATTGTTTTAGAAGGATCACTGCTCTTGGCGTTTCATATACACCTCGCTTTCCTGGTTGTTCTTTGTCTTTCCCTATGTGTATTTCCATTGTTTTTGTCCCTTGCCTTTCTGCTGCTACAATCTAAGTCCCTTGCCTTTCAGCTGCCAACTCTTTGGGTTGTTCTTGTCCCTTTGCCTTTCTGCTGCCAACTCTTTGGGCTGTTCTTGTCCCTTTGCCTTTCTGCTGCCAACTCTTTGGGTTGTTCTTGTCCCTTTGCCTTTCTGCTGCCAACTCTTTGGGGTGTTCTTGTCCCTTTGCCTTTCTGCTGCCAACTCGTTGGGTTGTTCTTGTCCCTTTGCCTTTCTGCTGCGAACTCTTTGGGTTGTTCTTGTCCCTTTGCCTTTCTGCTGCCAACTCTTTGGGTTGTTCTTGTCCCTTTGCCTTTCTGCTGCCAACTCTTTGGGTTGTTCTTGTCCCTTTGCCTTTCTGCTGCCAACTCGTTGGGTTGTTCTTGTCCCTTTGCCTTTCTGATGCCAACTCTTTGGGTTGTTCTTGTCCCTTTGCCTTTCTGCTGCCAACTCGTTTGGTTGTTCTTGTCCCTTTGCCTTTCTGCTGCCAACTCGTTGGGTTGTTCTTGCCCCTTTGCCTTTCTGCTGCCAACTCGTTGGGTTGTTCTTGTCCCTTTGCCTTTCTGCTGCCAACTCGTTGGGTTGTTCTTGTCCCTTTGCCTTTCTGCTGCCAACTCTTTGGGTTGTTCTTGTCCCTTTGCCTTTCTGCTGCCAACTCGTTTGGTTGTTGTTGTCCCTTTGCCTTTCTGCTGCCAACTCGTTGGGTTGTTCTTGCCCCTTTGCCTTTCTGCTGCCAACTCGTTGGGTTGTTCTTGTCCCTTTGCCTTTCTGCTGCCAACTCGTTGGGTTTTTCTTGCCCCTTTGCCTTTCTGCTGCCAACTCGTTGGGTTGTTCTAGTCCCTTTCCCTTTCTGCTGCCAACTCGTTTGGTTGTTCTTTTCCCTTTGCCTTTCTGCTGCCAACTCTTTGGGTTGTTCTTGTCCCTTTGCCTTTCAGTTGCCAACTCTTTGGGTTGTTCTTGTCCCTTTGCCTTTCAGCTGCCAACTCGTTGGGTTGTTCTTGTCCCTTTGCCTTTCAGCTGCCAACTCTTTGGGTTGTTCTTGTCCCTTTGCCTTACTGCTGCCAACTCGTTGGGTTGTTCTTGTCCCTTTGCTTTTCAGCTGCCAACTCGTTGGATTGTTTTTGCCTCTTTGCCTTTCTGCTGCCAACTCTTTGGGTTGTTCTTGTCCCTTTGCCTTTCTGCTGCCAACTCGTTGGGTTGTTCTTGTGCCTTTGCCTTTCAGCTGCCAACTCTTTGGGTTGTTCTTGTCCCTTTGCCTTTCAGCTGCCAACTCTTTGGGTTGTTCTTGTCCCTTTGCCTTTCAGCTGCCAACTCTTTGGGTTGTTCTTGTCCCTTTGCCTTTCTGCTGCCAACTCGTTTGGTTGTTGTTGTCCCTTTGCCTTTCTGCTGCCAACTCTTTGGGTTGTTCTTGTCCCTTTGCCTTTCTGCTGCCAACTCGTTGGGTTGTTCTGGTCCCTTTGCCTTTCTGCTGCCAACAAGGTTGGGTTGTTCTTGTCCCTTTGCCTTTCTGCTGCCAACTCTTTGGGTTGTTCTTGTCCCTTTGCCTTTCTGCTGCCAACTCTTTGGGTTGTTCTTGATCCTTTGCCTTTCTGCTGCCAACTCTTTGGGTTGTTCTTGTCCCTTTGCCTTTCAGCTGCCAACTCGTTGGGTTGTTCTTGTCCCTTTGCCTTTCTGCTGCCAACTCTTTGGGTTGTTCTTGTCCCTTTGCCTTTCTGCTGCCAACTCTCTTGATTCTCCTTCCCCTTCATAGTTTTCTTTCTTTACCTCTTTTTGTTTGTTTGTTTGTTTGTTTGTTTGTTTTTTTGTTTGTTTGTTTGTTTGCTTCTTGTTCTTCTTCTACTTTCTTTTTTCCTTCCTATTAGCTGTAAGCCTAACAGACCTCTTTCCATTGGCTTGTAAGCCTAACAGACCTCTGTCCATGGGCTTGTAAGATTTCTTTCTTATTTTTGTTATTTTTTAATGTGAAGGAGTAGAACCGGAGACAGAAGGGGGATCTGCCTGTAAGAACGTCAATAATATAGGTTTCAGCTGAAATATTTTAGCCAACTGTTGCACTGTTTACTTTTTTTCTTGCTTTGGATATTTCTCATGCGTCGTCGCTGAGCTGTTCGTCTTGTCGTGACTCCTGCTGTTGTTTTGTCGTTTTTGTTGTTGCTGAGGTGTCTTCTTTTTCTGATGATGATGCTAATGATAATGATGATGATTGTGATGATAACTGTAACCATTATTAAGTAACTGTTGCCTTTGAGAGAGGAGGCGTGTTAAACAGACGAAAGAAGGAGAATGAAAAGGCCTAAAGGTTTTCCATAATTATTTTAATGTTATCTGCAAGGTACCACATGAGAACCAGAATACAGAATACTGTTTCTCGGATACCACTTCTCTCAAGCAATCAAATCATTATCTTACATCAAGAGATTGATTATTAGAGCGAAGAAGAGGTTTTAAAGATCGCTACGTGCATCAAAACTTGGCCCAAGTGCTGATATTGCTGCCTTTATCTGAATCTCAAATATTTTCCAATTCTATGGCAAACACGTAAGTTTGTGAAAGAAAAGTGAAGTCCGGCTACAAGTTAAAACACAATGAGATATATCGACAACTGTATCTGAACAATTCCCTTGAACATTGGAGCTGGACTGTCTACCTACTTGAAAAAAGTAACATTATTCACTTTTGTTGTTGTTATTTATCTTGTTTCCTCCCTTTGTCTATGGTCAGATCCTGACGTGCCAGGTGACACCTGTGAGTGCCCGGATATAGACGGTGCTTTAAAGTGTCCAGAGTATGTTCCAACCACTACTACTCCCACACCACCGACTACCACAACAAAACCACCAACCACTACAACCACACCTGTCCCCACAACACCAGCAACCTATTTGGGTGACAGAATGTGTTGTGACAGTGCGCTTGCCCTCTCTACTGGAGACAGAGATGACTTCATCACGAATTACGCTGGACAACAACAAGGCTGTAGAATTCCTGGTAAGTCTTACCTTTACGTAGGTATCATACTTAGCCCGGTCAGACACAATCAGATGCTGGCAGACAATAAGCGCACATAATCAGTCTCTACATTTCTTTTATTAAATCCAGGAAGATCCTATTGGACTAAGCTCGGTCAGACACGGTTAGCTTCGGCCACTATTTCTTTGGAGTGTATTTTCCTGGCAGAATTTGACTGTGCCTGACCTTCACAGTATGATACCTCTATAGGTTAAGAACATGATTGTATGGTCCACGACTTGAGCATTGACATATCTCTGTATAAGGCGTGGTCACTGGCTAATGAGCTAAATCATTAATGCCGTGTGGCGGGAAGGGTGTCCTGAAGGTGATTTTTGTTATTATAAGAAATATACTATTTTAGCTATCAAAATCGAATCGAAAATGTTTGAATTAGTAGAGAAAAAAATATGTAAAAACAAATTTTTGTCATGGTTGCACGGAAAAGCCGCCATCTTGGATTTTGAGTTCTCCCCCCCCCCCCCCCCCCAGAAACATTCATTATTAATTACTTTTTACAGATGTAAAAAAAAATATTTTGACTCTGAAACTGTCCCTGAAAGCGAAACCGATCGATGTTGTGCCTTATTTTCCATGCAAATCCATTGTACGAAGTGCTGACTCCGCGCCCCGAGAGTGGGCGGTGCCCGTGACCGGACGTAAACGGTATTTAAAGAGGTCCAAAGAAGGGAGTGTCTGATCTTACCTATCTTGTAATTTTGGTATCACTAGACAAGTCGTCTGTTTAACACGCCTCCTCTCTCAAAGGCAACAGTTACTTAATAATGGTTACAGTTATCATCACAATCATCATCATTATCATTAGCATCATCATCAGAAATCGAATGGCAGAGAGAGGGGTGGTGCCTCTGGGCAAAGCACCATCTCTTAAAAATAGCCCAGGCAAGGCAGCAAAACGAGGAGGCGTTTGCTCGGGCTTGGCAAGCGTCTGTCTCTCCTCTATAAGCCCACCCATTTCCGATTTGGAGAGGACACTCCAGCCATCCGTTACGGATGGGCACAACACGGGAGGTGGCAGTTACCGGTGATAAGCTCAATCCATTTGGCGTACGGATGAGCGCCAGGGGTCCCCTCTGTCGGTGGGAGCGGCTTTTCAGCTGCATTGATCAACTACCGCCCGCCGTAACCTGGGCAGCCCCCAGGCAGTTGGGTGTTGTTCCGCCACGACAGCCTGCTTCATAAGGTGGTTGGAGCTAGACCAAAAGTCAAAAAGCTGACGTAAAGTGTGCACCTGGCAAAAACAGAAAAATACTAAAACTTGGTACCTGGAACGTCAGAACAATGCGCCCAGGCTTGCAACAGCAAGATCTCACTAATATTGACTCCATCAGGAAATCCCAAATTATTGATCGAGAACTTCAGCTACTAAACATCGACATCGCTGCCCTTCAAGAAACTCGACTTCCCGACTCCGGGTCAGTCAAAGAAGAAAACTACACCTTCTTCTGGCAGGGCCTTAGCAGCGAACAGCCGAGAATCCACGGCGTGGGCTTCGCCGTAAAAAACTCCCTTATCAATACGATCGCAACTCCAATTGGAGTGTCAGAACGCATCATGACACTCAGACTGAACACCCGGTCTGGTTTTACCAACATTATCTGTGTCTATGCCCCAACACTTACCTCCTCTGACGAAACCAAAGACATTTTCTACGAGGCATTGCAGAGGACTCTCCACAACATCCCTCTCACCGAAGGCCTGCTAATTCTGGGTGACTTTAACGCTCGAGTGGGAGCAGATCACTCCGCATGGCCAAAGTGCATTGGGCACTTCGGCATTGGCAACATCAACGAAAACGGGCAGCGCCTTCTGGAGCTATGCTCCGTAAACTCATTATGTGTTACAAACACGTACTTTGACCTTAAGAGATGCCAAAGAACATCATGGCGCCATCCCAGGTCTGGCCATTGGCATCAATTAGATCTTATTCTCTCAAGGAGGAAGAGTTTGGGCTGTATAAAAATAACTCGTTCCCTCCACAGTGCTGACTGTGACACCGACCATGCACTGGTAGTCAGCAAAATCAAAATTTCGGCCAAGAAAATATACAGATCAAAAGCCCCTTCAATCCCTAAGATCAATGTAACAGCAATCAGAGATGAATCAAATAGAAAGTCATTTGAAAAGTTATTTGCTGAAAGCATGGATAATGTCACCCAATGTGACTCGGTAGATGAAACATGGAACACTCTCAGTTCAAAAATTCATGACTGTGCCATCAAGTCTTTTGGACAGCATAAAGTTTCAAACAACGACTGGGTAGCCCAGAACAGCGAAATTCTCCTACCTCTCATTGAGCAAAAGAAATCTGCTTTCAATGAGTATAACAAAAATTGCAATCAGAGTACAAAAACTTGTTTGAAAAATGCAAAAGCTAAACTTCAGCTGGAGGTAAGACGTTGCGCCAACAAATACTGGACAGACTTGTGTAACAGCATACAAGAGGCAAATGAAAAGGGAGATATGAAAACCGCCTTTAGTCAGATGAAAGTAGCTCTTGGGCCAATCATCACCAAAAGCGCCCCACTTAAGTCTGTAAATGGTGAACCCATCACAGATAAAAATGAACAACTGAATAGGTGGGTAGAGCATTACTCTCTGTTGTATTCAACTGAGAAAAATATTCCACCAGATTTTGAGGAACACCTCCAAAAACTGCCAATAATGGCCGAACTTGACGCTGAACCTTCCTTAGTCGAGCTTTCCAATGCAATCGACCACCTGTCTGCTGGAAAAGCCACAGGAAGTGACAACATTCCTGCAGAGGTATTAAAAGATCTAAAAGGCCCACTATTACCACACCTGTATAATCTGTTACTGCAGTGTTGGAAAGAAGGCGTGATACCACATGATATGAGAGACGCCAAAATTGTCACACTTTACAAGAACAAAGGAGACAAAGGCGACTGCAACAACTATCGAGGCATATCCCTCCTCAGCATTACTGGAAAGGCTTTTGCTCGCGTCATCCTCTGCCGCCTTCAACAACTGGCGGAAAAAGTCTTACCAGAAACACAATGTGGCTTTCGAAGCAAACGATCAACTATTGACATGATATTTGCACTTCGGCAAATCCAAGAAAAATGTAAAGAACAAAACAGGCCGCTTATGACATGCTTTGTGGACCTAACAAAGGCTTTCGACACCGTAAGCCGATCTGGCCTGTATGCAGTCCTTAAATCCATAGGCTGTCCACCAACATTGCTAAAACTTATTGCATCCTTCCACACTGACATGAGGGCATGTGTCAACTTTGAAGGCTGCACATCCAATTCATTTGCTGTAAACAGCGGTGTGAAGCAGGGATGTGTTCTTGCTCCTACCTTATTTGGTATATATTTTGCAGCCCTACTCAAGAATGCCTTTGGTCAATGTTCAGGTGGAGTACTTATTAACACCAGAGTGGACGGCTCCATTTTTAATGTTGCCAGACTAAAAGCAAAATCTCGTACAGAGCATATTATGTTACAAGAGCTCCTCTTCGCAGATGATGCTGCAATCGTGGCCCACGATGAAACCACGCTCCAGGCTCTCATCAATAGCCTTGCCAAAGCCTGTGACAAATTCATGCTAAAGATCAGTGTCTCAAAAACTGTAGTTTTGACACAAGGCTTGAGAAACTCCAACCCAATCATGCTGAATGGCTCTCCTCTGGAGCAAGTGGGAAAATTCTGCTACCTAGGCTCAACCATCAGTGGTAGCACAGACATAACAACTGAAATAAATGCCAGAATAGGAAAGGCGGCCACAGCTTTTGGCAAACTCTCAAAAAGGGTGTGGAACAATAGCAAGCTGACCATCAAAACAAAGGTACTCGTGTACCAAACTTGCGTCCTAAGCACCCTGCTGTATGGCTCAGAGACATGGACCACCTACTCCAAACATGAAAGATCCCTCAACTCCTTCCACCTGCGCTGCCTACGCACAATTCTCAAGATCAAGTGGCAAGACAGGATCTCAAATATCGAAGTTCTGAGCCAAGCCAACATTCCATCAACTCAGGCTCTCCTAGGCAAAAAAAGACTGCGGTGGCTTGGACATCTCCACCGTATGGAAAATGATCGCATCCCCAGACAAATTCTCTACGGGGAACTTGCTACTGGCAACCGACCCAGAGGTAGGCCACATCTGCGATTCAAAGACACTTGCAAGGTCACGATGAAAGCATTCAACATCGACCCCAATGAATGGGAGAACCTTGCAAGTGATCGAAGCAGATGGAGACAAAAATTGCGCAGTGGCACGCTCGCAATAGACTTCAAGGCAAAAGAAACATACCTGACAAAACGACAGAGGCGGAATGAAAACACTCGCCAAAGTGAACCCAAAAGACTGACCTGCAATCACTGCCATCGCACTCTCGGGTCAAACATTGGTAGAATAAGCCACGAGAGAAGCTGTCAGTCAAAGTGAAAGTGAATATTCTAGCTGCTAAGACCGTCTGTAAAGACGCTAAAGGCCATATATATATAGACAAGTTCTACTCAAGTTCAATGGTTGGATAACTGTTGTCTTCTGCAGGGGAATCAGTCCGGTGATACATTCGCTAATAGTGGCTTGGCCTCATTGTTTTAGAAGGATCACTGCTCTTGGCGTTTCATATACAACTCGCTTTCCTGGTTGTTCTTTGTCTTTCCCTATGTGTATTTCCATTGTTTTTGTCCCTTGCCTTTCTGCTGCTACAATCTAAGTCCCTTGCCTTTCTGCTGCTACAATCTAAGTCCCTTGCCTTTCAGCTGCTACAATCTAAGTCCCTTGCCTTTCTGTTGCTACAATCTAAGTCCCTTGCCTTTCTGCTGCTACAATCTAAGTCCCTTGCCTTTCTGCTGCTACAATCTAAGTCCCTTGCCTTTCAGCTGCTACAATCTAAGTCCCTTGCCTTTCAGCTGCTACAATCTAAGTCCCTTGCCTTTCAGCTGCTACAATCTAAGTCCCTTGCCTTTCAGCTGCTACAATCTAAGTCCCTTGCCTTTCAGCTGCTACAATCTAAGTCCCTTGCCTTTCAGCTGCTACAATCTAAGTCCCTTGCCTTTCAGCTGCTACAATCTAAGTCCCTTGCCTTTCAGCTGCTACAATCTAAGTCCCTTGCCTTTCAGCTGCTACAATCTAAGTCCCTTGCCTTTCAGCTGCTACAATCTAAGTCCCTTGCCTTTCAGCTGCCAACTCTTTGGGTTGTTCTTGTTCCTTTGCCTGTATCTGAATGTCAGAGATTCTCTAGGTCTATTGCAAACAAGTGAGTTTGTGAAAGAAAACTGAAGTCCGGGTTCACGTTAAAACACAATGAGTTATATGGACAACTGTATCTGAACGATTGCCTTAAACACTGGAGCTGGACTGTCTACCCATCCGACCAAAGTAACATTATTCACTTTTGTTGTTGTTGTTATTTATCTTGTTTCCTCCCTTTGTCTATTGTCAGATCCTGACGTGCCAGGTGACACATGTGAGTGTCCGGATGTAGACGGTGCTATAAAGTGTCCAGAGTATGTTCCAACCACTACTACTCCCACACCAGCGACGACGACAACAATACCACCAACAACCACTACCACGACACTGCCAACGACCACCACCGTACCACCGACTACTACAACCACACCTGTACCCACAACACCAGCAACCTATTTGGGTGACAGAATATGTTGTGACAGTGCACTTGCCCTCTCTACTGGAGACAGAGATGACTTAATCGCGAATTACGCTGGACAACAACAAGGCTGTAGAATGCCCAGTAAGTACATGCGTCAAGGTCAGGATCACGTATTATGCATGTTAAGAGCGGGGAGGGGGGTGTCCTGAGAGTGATATTCTAAACAACACAGAGTAGGCAAATTTAACGTCCATATTTGAATTCAGCATGTCCAAATTAGGGGAGAAAAGTATAAATATAAAATACTTGGACTTATTGGTTGCCATGGTAACGCCGCCATCTTGAATTTCGCCTCCATGTAAACAGCTATTTTTAAAACCTAAAGGCTCCGTCATTTTTCAACAAATGATCTTGAAATTTCGTGTGCTTATATTTCAATACATAATAAAGATATTTTAGTATTTTTATTATGATATCTTTGATAGATGTTTTTTCTAAGAAAGTCTGAAAATTGTATATAGCGCGTATGCATTTTTCTTGATTTTTCACCACAAAAATGATAGATTTCTCATAAACTATAAAAGATACTCAAACGTGGATACTAATTTTTTTTTGTGTACAATATAAAGATGCTATAGTGCAATTTTCATCGAAATCCAACAAAATATAAAAAAGTAGTTAGGAAATTAACGTTAAAAAAGTAAGTTTTGAGAAAAACGCGTTTGAAAATCTGCAAAGGTTTTTTGGCTGAAAAAAGTGCCTGACTGTTTAACAAATGTCTCAATACATTCCTGGCCGTTCTGGGTCACTCATACAAGTGGGAGATTCCAATATAATGGTCCCCATACCACAAATCAGCCAGAAATGGGGTTTCATTGTGTCTTGAACTGGCAATTATAGCTTTTTTTCTTCGAATGGAAGCGAATATTTTACTCGACCCTCTCCCATGAAAGTCTTGTTTTTTTTTTAATGGAAAAACGCTTAGCTAGGTCAAACGAGTATAAAAAACGTAAATAGAAATGGTTGAACCTTCCGAAAATCGACAAAAGCAAGAATCGACATTTTGAGCCCAAAACTCGATTTCATGACCCCACCCCCCCCCCCTTAAGTTTATTGGCAGTTACTCCACTTGAGACCAGGATTTGAGTTGGTTTAAAGAAATGTTTTGGTAAGGACAACTAGGCAGTTAGGGCTCTTTTTATCATCCTAAATTAGGCCTGGTGCTAGGGCATAACTATCTGGGTGGGTGCTTGAAAATAAGGGGCATTTTTTTTTGTCCCTGACGTAGAATGCACACCGCAGTTTGACTTTTCCAACTTGGGCAAAATGAACTTAATCACATTACGCTAATGGTAACCCATGATAACAAATGAGCCTGACGAAAATCCATTCTGCTGCCCCTACTGAAGCTTTTGCTCGCTGAAAATGAATATTATTATTAACTTTCTCTCGGATTTGGAGGCACTGGATGAATGAAAATACAATTTATTGTACGAACCAACCAACAACACAACAACGGGTGGGTAAACTCACTGTTCCAAGCTCACTTAGGGGATTGCATTGATGCATTTGTGTCTCAAGACGTTTCAAGGAAAGGAAAAGGTAGGTCACTAGATATATAACACGATGATACTGTGGAGCTTTCTTCGTCATCAAGTATGTCCTTGTGCGTGCCAACATCTTCAAGAACCAGGTCACTGTCAAATCAGACACAAGATAGTTTCCGAACGGTGGGGTTCCGTATATGCTAAGAATTTCTATGCACCATTTCTTTGCCGTCTTTTTACATCAATAACTCCATCTGTTACACGTACGTGTCTTTCATAGACGCAGTGTAAACGTTCACTTTCCCGTACATCTAAGGGACAATTTCACATTTGTTGGTGTCCAACTCCTCTGTTCTCAGCGCCTGACGAACCAGGTGACACATGCGAGTGTCCGGATGTAGAAACCGGTCTAAGGTGTCCAGAATATGTTTCTCTCACCACTACCACTGCAACACCAACTACCACAATGCCACCAACAATAACTACAACACCAACAGCAACCACCACTACTACACCTACACCAACAACAACACCATCACTCTATTTGGGTAACAGAATGTGTTGTGACAGTGCGGCTGCCTTTTCCTCTGGTAACCGGGAGGATTTCGTCACGAACTACGGTGGTCAACAACAGGGGTGCAGGATTCCTAGTAAGTGTTAAGTTTTTTAATCCATATTTTGCCACGTTCGTTAACAGGCAATGTCATGTGCTTCAGCACTGAATTATGAGAACAGGTGAAGTCGGGAGATTGATACAACTTTGAATTGCGGTCAGAGGATCGACAGAGTCCTGCGTTGGGTTCGGGAAATAGATACAGTCCTAAGATGGGGTCGGGATATTGATACAGTCCTGAGTTGTGGTCGGGGGATTGATAAAGTCCTAAATTGGGGTCGGGAATTTGATACAGGCCAAAAGGTCGGAAAACTGACATAGCCCTACGTTGGAGTTGGGGATTGACATAATGCTAACATGTTGTCGGGAGAATGATACATTCCAAATTTAACATCAAAAACTTCAAATGAAAAAAAAAAAGTTTTTTACTCGAAGGTTTTTGTATGTGACAAAGTTTTCAGCCTTGGCTTTCGTCATGGCTTTCATCTTACAGATACACTGACACACAGATATGCAGACCTGACCTTACGTGGTAGATTTTAATGACATCCAAACCAATGGATCCTGAGATGTCCACAGCGTTTTAAATTGCAAGATGCGTACTCAAGCGTATAACAGACCTGAGTAAAGACTTGTTTTCCCTTATTATGTTGATTTTTTTTCTTTTCAGGAAATATTAATATTTTTGCAGGGATGTCCCCGACCAGGTCATGGTGCCTTTAATGTGCATTTCAATACATAACATGCTCATAAAAACGCACGACATCTTAATTTTCATGACAGAAGTCAGTGGCGCTGAAAAGACCGGCACCTAAGGCGACCGGGATAAAATTAATAGCAACACTCATAAAAGGGTTTTCAGTAAATTTCAGTGAGGGGAAACCATTCATTCGGTAAAACTGTGGTTGTTAGAAGTTAACTCAGTAATATCCCTTAGATCACAACTGGTGAATCTTCGGTAAGACTAAAAGACCACAAAAGTACTTGTTTTTCTCAGTGGTTGTGTTTGTTTATGTGTTGGCGCTTCAAACTAGAAGTCCCGTAATCAGATGCCACGTCCTCCGGCATGAACATAATTCAAACTTGTTTTTCAAATCATTTCCATTTTGTAAAGAGGGCGGAGTGGATGTTGAAGATGATAGATAAAAATTCTATTGTATTTATGGGTTTTTACTCTGTCATTGAATATTTCTTTACTTGCAAGAAACTGTCCGCCCGTCGTGACCTCTGGGAACTATTACAATTTTGTATACGGGTAGGGTTAGGAAACATGAGGTTTAGGTCTAGCAATTAGTACAGCGTTAGGAACAGCTGTAGGGTTAAGGATAGGATCAAGGTTAAGAAAAGGATTAGTGTTGGGAATATATAACTTACACAAAATTGTCGGGCCGTGGGAAACTGTTCCAATAAGAGCCATTGAGGAAAATGTTTAACAATTACTGGTATATTTTCTCTCCTGGGTCTGAATATACATACGTTGTATAATGTAGCACACACACAGAGTGATTAAGTGCGTGTTCTTGACAGACATGGCGTGAGAGCATGAATAAATCATGGGGGTCGGCATCACCTATGGTGTTCATGTCCAACTCTTCTGTTCTCAGCGCCTGACGAACCAGGTGACACTTGCGAGTGTCCGGATGTAGAAACCGGTCTAAAGTGTCCAGAATATGTTTCTCTCACCACTACCACTGAAACACCAACTACCACAGCGCCACCAACAACAACTACAATACCACCAACAACGACAACAACACCACCCACCACCACAACCACATCTACACCAACAACAACACCATCACTCTATTTGGGTAACAGAATGTGTTGTGACAGTGCTCTTGCCTTTTCCTCTGGTAACCGGGAGGATTTGGTCACGAACTACGGTGGACAGCAACAGGGGTGTAGAATTCCTAGTAAGTCTTACCAAATCCACATTTGTTTTTATCCACATTCTGCCACGTTCTTTACATGGGAACATCAGGTCTTTCAGCACTGAAATATGAAAGCAGGTGGAGTCAGGAGATTCATACAGTCCAAAGTTGGGGTCGGGAATTTGATACAGTCCTAAGGGCCAGGAAATTGACATAGCCCTAAGTTGGAGTTGGGGATTGGCACAGTGCTAACATGTTGTCGGGAGAATGATACATTCCAAATTTAACATCAAAAACTTTAAATGAAAAAAAAAAGTATTTTACTCGAAGATATTTTTATGTGACAGTTTTCAGCCTTGGCTTTCGTCATGGCTTTCATCTTACAGATATACAGTGACACACAAATATGCAGGCCTGACCTTATGTGGTAGATTTTAATGACATCCAAACCAATGGATCCTGAGATGTCCACAGCGTTTTAAATTCCAAGATGCGTACTCAAGCGTATAACAGACCTGAGTAAAGACTTGTTTTCCCTTATTATGTTGATTTTTTTTCTTTTCAGGAAATATTAATATTTTTGCAGGGATGTCCCCGACCAGGTCATGGTGCCTTTAATGCGCGTTTTAAAACACAACATGCTCATAAAATCGCACGGCATCTTAATTTTCATGAGAGACGTCAGCCGGGCTGAAAAGACCCGCACCTAAAGCGAACGGAATAAAATTAATAGCAACTTCTATAATCGGGTTTCAAGTCAGTTTCAGTGAGGGGAGATCATTCATTCGGTAAAACTGTGGTTATTAGAAGTTAATGAAGTAACATCCCTTAGATCACAACTAGTGTATCTTCAGTAAGACTTTTGGAACATTTCAAAACTGTGTTTTTCCCAGTGGTTGTTTATTTTTTTGTTGAAACGTCAAACTAGAAAGACCGGTAGTGAGATGCCACGAAAATAAATCAAACTTCTTGTTCAAGTGGTTTTTGTTTGGTCAATAGGATGAAGTAGATGTTGACGATGGCATGAAAATGATAGATTAAAATAATATCGTATCTATTGGTTTTTACTCTGTCATTGAATCTCTTTATACTTAAACAAACTGTTCGTGCCTCTTGACATCTGGAAATTATTATATTTATTTATAGGGGTAGGGTTGGAAAACATGAGGTTAATGGCTGGCGATAGTTATAGAGTTAGAATTAGCTTTAGGGTTAAGGATAGGATTAGGGTTAAGAAAAGGATTAGGGTTGAGAGTACATAACACACACGTCGAAACTGTTCTAAAAAGAGCCGTCGTGGAAATTGCTTAACAATTACTGGTACCTTTTCTGTACTGGTTCTGTAGAAACATAAGTTGATATGTCTCACAATGAAGCATATACACACTGATTAAGTGCATGTTTTTTATCAACATGACGTGAGAGCCCTGGTCACTCATGAGGGTCAGCGTCCCCTTTAATGTTCATGTCCAACTCTTCTGTTCTCAGCGCCTGACGAACCAGGTGACACATGCGAGTGTCCGGATGTAGAAACCGGTCTAAGGTGTCCAGCGTATGTTTCTCTCACCACTACTACTGAAACACCAACTACCACAGCGCCACCAACAACAACTACACCACCAACAACAACGACAACAACACCACCCACCACCACAACCACACCTACACCAACAACAACACCATCACTCTATCTGGGTAACAGAATGTGTTGTGACAGTGCGGCTGCCTTATCTTCTGGTAACAGAGATGATCTTGTTAGGAACTACGCTGGACAACAGCAGGGGTGTAGAATCCCCAGTAAGTCTTACCAAATCCACATTTTGCCATATTCTTTTAGTGGCAACGTCAGGTCCTTCAGCACTGAATTATGAAAACAGACGAAGTCGGGCAATTGATACAACCCTAAGTTGCGGTCGGAGGATCCACAGCGTCCTAAGCTGGGGTCGGGAAATAGATAAAGTCCTAAGTTGGGGGTCGGGGATTGATACAGTCCTAAGTTGGGCGTCTGGGACTGATACAGTCCTAAGTTGTGGTCTGGGAATTGATACAGTCCTAAGTTTTGGTCGGGGGATTGATACAGTGATAAGTTGGGGGGCTGGGACTGATACAGTCCTAAGTCGTGGTCTGGTAATTGATACAGTCCTAAGTTTTGGTCGGGGAATTGATACAGTCCTAAGTTGTGGTCGGGGGATTGATACAGTCTTAAGTTGTGGTCTGGGATTTTGGTCCCTTGGGCCTTGGAAATCTGTTCACAATCTGTCTGAAGTTGTAATCGGGTACTGAACAAACAAAAAAAAAAAGATTTTTTTTTCACCTTAAACCATGGTTTTGTCAGAGAGTCTAATCCCACAAACTCGATTACACCCACAATATGTGCAGATCTGACAACCCGGGCATTGCTTGAGTCATTGGCTTGTGAGGTGTCCCCAACAACGCGGACGTGTCTGTTTAAGGCTTGTAAGCCTGTGTTTCTCAGGCCTCTCTACTCTTGATTTTATAATGGTAACCCTCAAGTTTTAGAATTGATGTTCAAGGGGATTAATAGCAAGGCGGGGGGTCGAGTGGGTGGGTGGGTGACTGTTTTAATGGGCAGCAACTGAATCTCTCCCAGTGCCACAGCCCTTTTCACGGATTGTCTCCCGTTATTAAAAAAACAACCAAAAAACCACCAACAAAAAAAAACCTCCTTTGCAGATTTCTCTTTCCTGAGCTGAACAGCGTCTGACCCAGGCAGTTTTACTTCGCTTTTCTTGTTATTTTTCTTTTTGGTTACTTGCCTTGTTCAGATCTGTGTTTTTTCTTCTTATAGTTCGGCCATCGGTCGCCATGGCGATTTGAATTCCTTCCTTTTCGCCAAATTTTAGCTAAGGCAGATCCTTCATACATTAGATGTGTAGTTCCTGCTGGTTAGTTTCTTAGTTTCCCTTGTGTAATGACTGGTGATTGGACTTCGTATGATCATCTAATGAACATCACACGCCCTGGACCTTGTTCTAGTAAGACTGTGTTTATCAACATGTAAAGGTTCCTTTACAAATCAAACTCTGTAATCGAGCTCCAAGGATTCGAAAACACAAAAAAAAAAAATGGAAATTTCTAACTCAAGAGTTGCGATACCCATCAGCAAACGAATGGGGGAAAAAGGTGTATAATTCTGGCTATAATAGGATAAAATACAAAATCTGTAAGAATCCATAGTGAAAAGACGCACGATGCCGACGTCTGAAAGTACGAGCTTTCTTTTCTACATAGGCTGACCCGGCAAGGCGACATTGGCAGAAAAGGTATATTTTTTTGTCTTTGAAGCTCATTAAAATGGTATTTACCCTTTAACACGTTTCTGGAGTCCATCGTTTACCGCTCTGACTGCTAAAAAATAGTTTCTTTCTGTATTCAATTTCTCTGAATGGAACAAAGCTAGATGGTTGGCTTTGGTTCTCTCACATTACCGACGTGTTGTTCAACCTGCTTTGTAGAAAAGAGACATAATTCCAATTGCTGATCCCCTCCCCGAGCGTGTGGCTTGGGACCTTTCAGGCTGCCCACTTGGCTGATGCACACTAAACAATACTATAAAACATAAACATAAAAGTGTATTTCCGCGAGATTTGTTCTTTCCTGTGATTGGTGATCTATGGAGAGTTTCAGCAAGTGCCCTGCCCTCCGCTAGATTAGATCAAGGTGACCAGATGCCTCAAACCTGATCCAGACAATTTGGTCAGCGTTTATTGACACCCGCCCAGTCGACGGACGCCTACGGCTTGATTCCCACCCGCCAGCGGTTGCTGGTCGCTTCTCGTGAGCTCTTCTTCTGCCCTATTGTTGCCTTATTTTCGGTCTATCGCCGTGGTTTTTCCAAGCGCAGTATGAGCGTGACCGTGTGGACCTGTACCTTCCAAACTCAAAGTCAAAAAAACGTCCGTGTGCTGTAGTTCAGCTGCGGCTGGTCGGGTGGCAGATTTAGGGTAGCCACACAAAGGCCACCGAATTCGGTCGCCGAGCCACCAGTCGCTTTAATTGAGAATAATTGCCCTATATAAACGGACCGAATCTAGGTGGGCTCTATGTGCAGTTGTTGAAATTATATAGTGCAATTCTTCTCACCTAAAGCCCCTAGTGGTTCGGTGACCGAATTCGGTGGCCTTTGTGTGGCTACCCTTAGGTATAAAGCTGAAAGTAGTCAAAGAATGGATGATTAACCCCCGATGCATTTTTCTCCGGGGCCGATGGAGGGGAGGGGGCAACAATCCTCATGCAACGTTTAGAACTTCTACAATGGCAGCCTTCCACCGATTTCTATGGACCAGACCAATGTGGGGCCATATTACCATAATTTATGCAACCTACAGTAGAGGAAAAAGACAAATAGCTCGCCGCTATTTCGTAATGTTTTGGCACCGCGCTCACGGCCGCTGGCTGCCCTGAATTCAGCCGGACCGCAGCTGGACAGAATCATTCTTTCTTATAAGTTACTGTTTCCATAACAAGCCAAGTCAGCGTTGTGTACATCTCTAGAAAATATGAACGTAGAGAAGCTATTTAGATTTATCCGATTAAAAAAAACAACACTTCTCCTAACATGGCACGGCCTTTCATTCACACCTGTCACTTCCCTATTGGCCTCTTTAACCATACGCGACGCTGCTCTAGCAGACCATATTACCGTCAGAGCAATTGGGATGGAAAAATATATCGTCACCCCTGACTGACGGAGAGGTCTGAAGAGAACACCCATTACAGTTACGTCTACATCCCTGGAATAAGAAAAGGTAGCTCCAACTCCATATTTGTGATTGTTTATAGGTTTAGTATCAGGTCAAAGATTAGGTGTCGATGTGAGGTTAAGGAGATATTTCACAGAGATGAAACTGTGCTGGCAGGAACATCGCCCCTACCCTGTATTATCCACAAGTAAGTGCTATTCTGTGGAACATGCAACTTCACCTTCTACAAAAAAAAATTAGACACAGCCATATCATGGAATACCAAAGTAAAGTCTATCATTATTTACTTTCTACCAACACTGCGGAAGTAACTCACCTCTGGGGGGAGATATGAACGTCCCAGAAAGTTACTCTGTACAGCTTAACCATGCTCATGTGGGGATAGACACTGGGCCGACTTAACAGCATCATGGGCCCCTTTGCAAAGCGATGGGTTTAACTTCCCCAATTCAAAAACCAATGTAAATGTGCATACACAGGGTTTCCTAAACCCTTGTGGTCCTTGGGCAATTGACCAGTGTGCCCATGCGTTAGGACGGCATTGGGTAGACGAAGGCAGAGCGGAGGTCAGGATTTGTGTTGTGCTGGAACTGGGAACTTGTTGGTGTAGTACTGGTATCACAACATACAGGCGCTGAGAAAACAGTTCTTATTGTTTTTTGTGCTATTGTTTCTTCTACAGATCCTGATGTACCCGGAGACACCTGTGAGTGCCCGGATGTGGATGGCCCATTGAAATGTCCGGAGTATGCCCCCACCACCACCACCACCACCACTGCATCGCCTTCTACAACAACAGAAGTGCCTCTTCCGCCACCAGCAACAACGACTACCACAACAGCGCTACCAACAACGACAACAACACCAACAACTACCACCACGCTACCACCGACTACTACAACCACACCTACACCAACTACTACAACCACACCAACACCAACTACTACAACAACACCTACACCAACTACTACAACCACACCTACACCAACAACAACCACACCTACACCAACTACTACAACCACACCTACACCAACTACTACAACCACACCTACACCAACTACTACAACCACACCTACACCAACAACAACCACACCTACACCAACTACTACAACCACACCTACACCAACAACAACCACACCTACGCCAACTACTACAACCACACCAACAACAACAACAACCACACCTACACCAACTACCACAACCACACCTATACCAACAACAACACCAGCAACCTATCTAGGTAACAGAATGTGTTGTGACAGTGCGCTTGCCGTGTCTTCCGGAGACAGAAATGACCTCATCACGAACTACGCTGGACAACAACAGGGTTGCAGAATTCCCAGTAAGTGGCCTTTTACAAACACACACAACAGATCTGCGTGACAAATAGGGTAAAAACCATCATGTGTTGTGTATTACATTTTGTTAAGGATGTGCTTCGGGAGGGACCGGACAGGTGTGGCTATTGGCTAGGCTTAGGGTTAGGTTATGGCTCTCTATGTTTATTCCTGGGAAAAGCTTTCCTGTTTGGGGAAATATTGCCAAAAAAAAAACAACAACAAAAAAACATAAATAATCAAACTAACAAAACAAGAAAAACAAACAAACAAACAAAGAAAAACAAAACCAGTATCCACTCAGACACAATCTGTGAGGTCGCAGCAAGATTTGAGGCCACGTCGAAACATTGCAAAACTAATTTTGTTTTAATAACAGTTACGAGATGAAGTCCCCAGCATTATCCGGGATAAACCTGTGAACCATAGCTCTCTTTTTTTGG
Source organism: Onchidella celtica (assembly GCA_963931925.1). Lineage (NCBI taxonomy): Eukaryota > Metazoa > Mollusca > Gastropoda > Systellommatophora > Onchidiidae > Onchidella > Onchidella celtica. The sequence goes on along the minus strand of OZ007583.1, from coordinate 2,275,855 downwards.
TCTAGAAAGTTTCCCATAGTCTACAGTCTTACTACAGATTTCATGCGCACCAGAGCACTACGCACTCCTTTCTGGTAGGGAAATTGTGCGCACTGAACTGAACGCGTATTGATACATCGTTTCTGGTGCGATGGGCTTACTACAGGGAGACAAAACAAAGATCATTGTATTTTACATTTTTATGACTTTAAATTTAAAAATACCTGAAACTTGAATCAACATAATCGATCGAGGCAAAAGCGATTGGACTGGTTTCGTTGACACTTGAGAAAATTAACTTTATAATTGTTGAAACTGTCATTTCGGCTGTAGCGTTAAGCAAAAAAAGGGTCAAAATTGCACCACAATGAATTACTCCCGTCACTATTATTTCTTATAATAAGAAGATCTTACTTGTTGTTTCTTTTTCATAACGAAGATCTTTTGACCAAAGCCTTGATTAGTCTTTACTTTTCATTCAATTCGTATCGCTTTGTTTCTTAATTATGTCTTACGCGAAGCTTTGCAACATACACGTTTCTCTTTCAACCATACTATTGACTATTGGTAGAATGCGCATATCCACCATCTTGTCTGTCCCGACCCACGCTTCACCATGGCGATGGTGGCATTACTTTTGATTCGTTAGCTGATTTGCACCGTGAACACTTAAGGCGTCGCGAACCAATCGGCGGCAAGTTTTACAAAAGTTCACTACTGCAAACAATGACACGTGTGTATAATTATGCACATGGGAGACGTTCGGTCAATTCTTTCACTTCCATTCTCTTGTTTACACGGCTGGCAGTGAATCTGACCAGCTTGGATCCGTCCTATCTACCCCTGTAATAACAGTCGACTGCAGTGCAACCAGCAGGCATTTTAACCGCTTAGACACATCTCGAAATTACACTCATCAGCTGATCCACCGTCCATTTTGTTTGGCGGAAGTACAAAAAAAACAACAACACTGTGACGTCATACGCATTCTACCTATTGAATCCATCACAATTTAGCTTTCTCCGGGCAGCATCCTGGACAGCATGAAATGCTAACCCTAACCCCATCCTGTAGAGATATTGGGAGGGCCCGTGTGCACGTTGTGCATGTTGAAGATACCTTGGCAGGTAGAAATCGAAAAGAGCAGGCCGAACAGGCCACTGTCAGGGCAAAATTCTGACAAACGAATCCCTGGCGCAACCAGAAGAACAAAAAAACAGGAAAATTGAGGTGTAAATGCCAAGAGCAGCGAATCTTCTACAAATACAGACAGAAACCCAGCACAGACAGACACCCAGCACAGACAGACACCCAGCACAGACAGACACCCAGCACAGACAGACACCCAGCACAGACAGACACCCAGCACAGACAGAAACCCAGCACAGACAGACACCCAGCACAGACAGAAATCCAGCACAGACAGACACCCAGCACAGACAGACACCCAGCACAGACAGACACCCAGCACAGACAGACACCCAGCACAGACAGACACCCAGCACAGACAGAAACCCAGCACAGACAGACACCCAGCACAGACAGACACCCAGCACAGACAGAAACCCAGCACAGACAGACACCCAGCACAGACAGAAACCCAGCACAGACAGACACCCAGCACAGACAGACACCCAGCACAGACAGACACCCAGCACAGACAGAAACCCAGCACAGACAGAAACCCAGCACAGACAGACACCCAGCACAGACAGACACCCAGCACAGACAGAAACCCAGCACAGACAGACACCCAGCACAGACAGAAACCCAGCACAGACAGACACCCAGCACAGACAGACACCCAGCACAGACAGAAACCCAGCACAGACAGAAACCCAGCACAGACAGAAACCCAGCACAGACAGACACCCAGCACAGACAGAAACCCAGCACAGACAGACACCCAGCACAGACAGACACCCAGCACAGACAGACACCCAGCACAGACAGAAACCCAGCACAGACAGACACCCAGCACAGACAGACACCCAGCACAGACAGAAACCCAGCACAGACAGGCACCCAGCACAGACAGGCACCCAGCACAGACAGACACCCAGCACAGACAGACACCCAGCACAGACAGAAACCCAGCACAGACAGACACCCAGCACAGACAGACACCCAGCACAGACAGACACCCAGCACAGACAGACACCCAGCACAGACAGAAACCCAGCACAGACAGAAACCCAGCACAGACAGACACCCAGCACAGACAGACACCCAGCACAGACAGACACCCAGCACAGACAGACACCCAGCACAGACAGACACCCAGCACAGACAGACACCCAGCACAGACAGACACCCAGCACAGACAGACACCCAGCACAGACAGACACCCAGCACAGACTGACACCCAGCACAGACAGACACCCAGCACAGACAGAAACCCAGCACAGACAGACACCCAGCACAGACAGACACCAGAAACCCAGCACAGACAGACACCCAGCACAGACAGACACCCAGCACAGACAGACACCCAGCACAGACAGAAACCCAGCACAGACAGACACCCAGCACAGACAGACACCCAGCACAGACAGAAACCCAGCACAGACAGAAACCCAGCACAGACAGAAACCCAGCACAGACAGAAACCCAGCACAGACAGAAACCCAGCACAGACAGAAACCCAGCACAGACAGAAACCCAGCACAGACAGACACCCAGCACAGACAGAAACCCAGCACAGACAGAAACCCAGCACAGACAGACAAAATGAACCTGCCCCTGAAAGCCCCATAAGGGCGATGGTGTCGAACTGAACAATTCCTTTCACTTACTGTGAGGAAAGTGTCACCACTTTAAAAAGGCACGAGTTCACGGTCAAATGTCAAAAATATAGTAGAACATACACATTCATTATGGGTGTGGTATTTTATACTATTGCAGCAAAAACAAAACAACTCCCCCCCCCCCCCCCCCCAAAAAAATGCTTATTTAATTATATATGTGTGAACGGACTAGCTTCAAGCAATAATGGTGAAGTTACCATAGCATAGAAAACAAACCTTGAATAAGACGTCGGTGTGTATAAAGTTTCCTGCAAACTGGATATTACACTGGACAACAGTTCAACTTGTGGATGGTGGGAAGACGTTTTTCTATGCATACATTTTTATTTATATGAGTATTTTTAAAAAAAATTCATTTCTATCGTGAAACCATTCATATGGACAGGCATTAATGGGTAGAGTGGTGTCAAAAAGGAAGGCAAAGACAATAATTTCACACCTCCTGGCATGATTTAGTGTTTACCAAGAATTTAGTTCAGTCAAACCCCCCCCCCTCACCCCACCCCCACCCCTTTCGGAACATGTCCCATTACACCTCCAACGACCTAAGTTTCAATCATTATTGCATTTGCGGATTATTCTCTGGCCGTGCCCAATTCTATTTATATGCTATGGTATCTGGTACATTGGGCCCACAACCGTATTCCACTTCTCCCCAATGATCGCGTCTGTAGTTTTCGAGCCTGTTGCCTGGTAACAGAGGGGTTTGGTTGCAGTTTTATGTACTAGAGATGGCTTTATTTATTTGTTGTCATGGAAACTTCAATTTGCCAAAGAATAATATTTCGTTATTTAGGCCAAATATCACCTTCCCCCACCCGTGATTGGCTGAAACCATACGATTGCCAGCTTAAATAGGGAGTTTTCATCTGGGTTAAACCTACATTTGGGTTTCTATGGCTGCCTCTTTCGAATTGTCTTATTATGTCCGTTGCCCTGGTGACTAGGTAAAGACGCTCCTGTTTTGAACAACTTTCCCCCCCCCCCCTCCTTTTGTCACATTTTAACTGACGCTGAAGTTTTTTGTTTTGTTAAATTGCTCTTATTTTGATAAAGTTAACAGAAACAAATACACAGACAGTTTCTGTGTTGTTTTCCCTACATGATATGGGATCTTCGTGCCAAAGTTGGTGTAGATAGATCAAAAGAAGGGGTTAGGCATGATCATGATTGAATGATAGACCGACAGACAAGGCAAACTCCTTCTCTATTCAAAGAAGTCAGATTTTTTGTAGCCCCGAATCTATACGCTTGCCAATTCTTGTCGTAAATCATTCGTGAATTCTTGCACAACACATTATTGTTTGATATTATGTGGACTGCATCGAACTGTTTCAGTAGCTCACGATAATGAAACAAACAAATAGGAATGGGGAGGAATATAGAGGCTGACAGACTCCTCGGGCACTATCGGGGAATCACCCCCCCCCCCCAACCCCCAGCCAGATTTGACAACTAAATGTAAATAGATGGACCGTGATGAAATGACAGACAGATTGGCGAACAGACAGACAGGCAGTCAGACAAGCAGGCAAGCAGGCAAACAGGCAGATAGGCAGACAGACAAATAAGTAGCCAGGCAGAGAGACAGATAGACATGCAGAGAGATAGGCAGGCAGACAGACAGACAGACAGTCACTGTTCTCGTGTGTTATACATTTCACACCTTCATGATGGTGCAGGCGAAGAAAAAGTGATATTAATGACACGTAAATGTATTTCAGTAACATAATTTTTGCAATAAGTTGGGGACATGTATTAATAATATGTTAGGGACATGCTTTAGTTACAAGTTAGGGACATTTTAAAAAAATACCTGAGGGATATCTTTGGTAACACGTTAGGGTCATAGCTCAGCAATACGTTAGAGATATAATTTTATTAACACATTAAGGACAATAATATTAGTGCTGGGTGAGGGACAGATCACACGGATGGGGTTCATAATTATTTTACTAATGTGTTAGGGACGTTTTTTTTAGTATTTTTTTTTGTTTTTTTTTTTGTTCTTCGGTGATAGTTCACAAGACTTTAGAATCATATCTTAGTAATACATTGAATAATTATGTAGTTTAGAAATACCCTAAGAACATATGATTTTAGTTATACTTTTGGCAGGTAATTTAGTAATAATAATGGTAATAATAAATAGAATTTCTATAGCGCATTTCTAATAAAATTATTACTCAATGCGCTGTACATTGCATCAATGATTCATGCATACACTTTCCAAATCTCATACTAAAACACGCGCTCTCATCCATACAAACGTTCAGTTGCACACACATAACCGCTCTTAGTCATATGGCTCTAATACAAATGGGCATGTTTTAGTGATACAAAGGAGACATAATAATTTTAGCATTACGTTAGATTGTGTGGTAGTTGATTGGAATACAATAAAATAATTTGTTTGTTAGTGAAGAGACTCCAAATTTGAGAGAACACATTTCAGTGAGATCTTACAAGGCCACGTACTACTGACACATTTAGGGAATACACTCCAGTGAACCGACAGGACGTGCTAGCATAATTCAGTCTCACGCCTAGGATACTAGAGCAGTGGACTACTAGTGAACACAGATAGGTGTGGCCCTAGTCCAGTGGTTCTCAACATGGGCAAGGACTTGGGGGGGGGGGCAGTTTTACAAGAGGGGGGGGGGGCGGGGGAAGGTAGAAAATGGCAACAATGAACGAAAACGATGAAAGGAGGAAAAAACCCTGAATGGTGGGCAACCAGGGAATTGTTCAACAGCACCAGTAGATGGGTTAAAAAAAAAAAAAGTCCTATTTCGTTGGTGCATTTGATAAAGAATTCTTCTTTCTTATAGTGAATTATAAACAAGCTTACTTCCATTGGCGAGATTTATGATCGTTTGTGTGCTGTCTGTCTTCCTGTGAAATGTACCTGTTGGAATTTGGGACAAGGCGGTGGGAAAAGAGGGGTGGGAGGGGGAGAAAGAAAATTTGGAGCCTAATGGATTATTGCCTGTTTGAGAAAGTCTGTGCTAGAGAATATAATGATACTGTACTGTTGGCTGCAATCAACCAATAACATTACTATATTCTGCTACTTCCCAGCACCTGATGTCCCCGGTGATACCTGTGAGTGTCCGGATGTACAAACTGCAATAACATGCCCAGAGTATGTTTCCCTTACTACGACCTCTACGCCCACAACAACCACAGTTGGATCAACAACACCTGAACAATCAACAACCTCACCAGAAACAACAACAACAACCACACAGAGACCAACAACAACCACACCTAAAGAGACAACAACGACCCAGCCAGCACTTCCTCCTCCTATAACAACTACATCTACAATATCACCAACCACAAGCACCACAGCCGAAATCACAACTACCACACTGAAACCAATAACAACCACACCTGAACAAACATCAACCACACCGGAAACAACAACCACGACACCGGTACTAACAACAATATCAACACCTGTACCAACAACAACGAAACCTGAACAAACAACTACCACACCTGAACCAACAACTACCACACCTCAATCAACAACCACCACACCTGAAACAACAACCACCACACCTCAACAAACAACTACAACATCTGAACCAAAAACAACACCTGAGCCCACAACAAGCAATCCTGAACCAACAACTACCACACCTGAACTAACAACTACCACACCGGAACCAACAACTACCACATCTGAACAAACAACTACCACACCTGAACCAACAATTACTACTCCTGAACCAACAACTACTACTCCTGAACAAACAACTACTACTCCTGAATCAACAACTACTACTCTTGAACCAACTACTACCACTCCTGAACAAAGAACTACCGCTCCTGAACCAACAACTACTACTCCTGAACCAACAACTACTACTGCTGAACCAACAACTACTACTCCTGAACCAATAACTACCACACCTGAACCAACAATTACCACACAAGAGCTAAAAACTACCACACCTGAACTAACTACTACCACACCTGAACCAACTACTACCACACCTGAACCAACAACTACCACACCTGAACCAACAACTACCACACCGGAACTAACAACTACCACACCTGAACCAACTACTACCACACCTGAACCAACAAGTACCACATCTGAACCAACAATAACCACACCGGAACCAACAATAACCACACTTGAATCAACAACTAACACACCTGAACCAACAACAACATCTGAGCCCACAACAACCACTCCTGAACCAATAACTACCACACCTGAACTAACAACTACCACACCGGAACCAACAACTACCACACCTGAACAAATAACAACCACACCTGAACCACCAAGTACCACACCTGAACCAACAACAACGACCCAACCAGCGCTTCCTCCTCCTATAACAACAACATCTACACTATCACCAACCACCAGCATAACAGCCGAACCAATTACTACCACACCTGAACCAACAACTACCACACGTGAACAAACAACTCCCACACCTGAACTATTTACTACCACACCTGAACCAACCACTACCACACCTGAACCAACTACTACCACACCGGAACTAACTACTACCACACCTGAACCAACAACTACCACACCTGAACCAACTACTACCACACCGGAACTAACTACTACCACACCTGAACCAACAACTACCACACCGGAACTAACTTCTACCACACCGGAACTAACTACTACCACACCTGAACCAACAACTACCACACCTGAACCAACTACTACCACACCGGAACTAACTACTATCACACCTGAACAAACAACTACCACACCCGAACCAACTACTACCACTCCTGAACCAACAACTACCACACCTGAACAAACAATTACCACAGCTGAACCAACTACAACCACACCGGAATTAACAACTACCACACCTAAACCAACAACTGCCACACCTGAACCAACTACTACCAAACCGGAACTAACTACTACCACACCTGAACAAACAACTACCACACCCGAACCAACTACTACCACTCCTGAACCAACAACTACCACACCTGAACAAACAATTACCACACCTGAACCAACTACTACCACACCGGAACTAACAACTACCACACCCGAACCAACAACTGCCACACCTGAACCAACTACTACCACACCGGAACTAACAACTACAACACCTGAACCAACTACTACCACAACTGAACCAACAACCACCACACCTGAACAAACAACTACCACACCTGAAACAACTACTACCATATCGGAACTAACAACTACCACACCTGAACCTACAATAACCACACCTGAACCAACAACAACCGCACCTGAAGCAACAACAACCACACGTGAAGCAACAACTACACCATCTGAACCAACAACTACCACACTTGAATCAACAACTACCAAACCGGAACAAACAACTACCACACCTAAACCAACAACTACCCCATCTGAACCAACAACTTCCACACCTGAACCAATAACTACCACACCGGAACTAAAAACTACCACACATGAACCAACTACTACCACACCTGAACCAACAACAACCACACCTGAACCAACAACAACCACACTGGAACCAACCACAACCACACCGGAACCAACAACTACCACACCGGAAGTAACAACTACTACACCGGAACCAATTACTACCACACCTGAACCAACAATAACTACACCTGAACCAACAACAACCACACCTGAACCAACAACAACCACACCTGAACCAACAACTACCGCACCGGAACTAACAACTACCACACCGGAACCAACTACTACCACTCCTGAACCAACAACAACCAAACCTAAACCAACAACAACCACATCTGAACCAACCACACCTGAACAAACAACTACCACACCTGAACCAACAACAACGACCCAACCAGCGTTTCCTCCTCCTATAACAACAACGACTACACTATCACCAACCACCAGCACAACAGCCGAACCAACTACCACCATACCTGAACCAACAACTACCACACATGAACCAACAACTACCACACCTGAACCAACAACTACCACACCTGAACCAACTACTACCACACCTGAACCAACAACTACCACACATGAACCAACAACTACGACACCTGAACCAACAACTACCACACCTGAACCAACTACTACCACACCTGAACCAACTACTATCACACATGAACCAACAACTACCACACCTGAACCAACAACTACCACACCTGAACCAACAACTACCACACCTGAACCAACAACTACCACACATGAACCAACTACTACCACATCTGAACCAACAACTACCACACCTGAACCAACAACAACGACCCAACCAGCGCTTCCTCCTCCTATAACAACAACATCTACACTATCACCAACCACCAGCAAAACACCTGAACCAACAACTACCACACCTGAACCAACAACCACCACACCTGAACCAACAACTACCACACCTGAACCCACTACTACCACACCTGAACCAACAACTACCACACCTGAACCTACTACTACCACAGCTGAACCAACAACTACCACACCTGAACCAACAACTACCACACCTGAACCAACAACTACCACACCTGAACCCACTACTACCACAAATGAACCAACTACTACCACACCTGAACCCACAAGTACGACACCTGAACCAACAACTACCACACCTGAACCAACAACTACCACACCTGAACCAACTACTACCACACCTGAACCAACTACTACCACACCTGAACCAACTACTACCACACCTGAATCAACAACAACCACACCTGAACCAACAACAACCACACCAGAACCAACCACAACCACACCGGAACAAACAACTACCACACCGGAACTAAGAACTACCACACCGGAATCAATTACTACCACACCTGAACCAACAACAACTACAGTTGAAACAACAACAACCACACCTGAACCAACAACAACCACACCTGAACCAACAACTACCGCACCGGAACTAACAACTACCACACCGGAACCAACTACTGCCACTCCTGAACCAACAACAACCACACCTGAACCAACAACAATCACATCTGAACCAACAACAACCACACCTGAACCAACAACTACCACACCTGAACCAACAACAACAACCCAACCAGCGCTTCCTCCTCCTATAACAACTACATCTACACTATCACCAACCACCAGCACAACAGCCGAACCATCAACCACCACACCTGAACTAACAACTACCACACCTGAACCAACTACTACCACAACTGAACCAACAACTACCACACCTGAACCAACTACTACCACACCTGAACCAACTACTACCACACCTGAACCAACTACTACCACACTTGAACCAACAATTACCACACCTGAACCAACTACTACCACACCTGAGCCAACAACTACCACACGTAAACCAACAACTACCACACCTGAACCAACAACTACCACACCTGAACCAACAACTACCACACCTGAACCAACTACTACCACACCTGAACCAACAACTACCACACCTGAACCAACAACTACCACACCTGAACCAACAACTACCACACCTGAACCAACAACTACCACACCTGAACCAACAACTACCACACCTGAACCAACAACTACCACACCTGAACCAACAACTACCACACCTGAACCCAGTACCACCATACCTGAACCAACAACTACCACACCTGAAGCCACTACTACCACACCTGAACCAACAACTACGACACCTGAACCCACTACTACCACACCTGAACCAACAACTACCACAACTGAACCCACTACTACTACACCTGAACCAACTACTACCACAACTGAACCAACAACTACCACACCTGAACCCACTACTACCACACCTGAACCCACTACTACCACACCTGAACCAACAACTACCACACCTGAACCCACTACTACCACACCTGAACCAACTACTACCACACCGGAACCAACTACTACCACACCGGAACCAACTACTACCACACCGGAACCAACAACTACCACACCGGAACCAACAACTACCACACCGGAACCCACAACTACCACACTTGAACCCACAACTACCACACCGGAACCAACTACCACCAATCCTGAAGCAACAACTACCACACCTGAACCAACAAGTACCACACCCGAACAAACAACAACAACTCCTGAAACAACAACAACCACGCCTGAACCTACAACGACAACACCTGAAACAATAACAACCACTCCTGAAGCAACAACAACTACATCAGAACCAAAAACTACCAGCCCTGAACCAACAACAACGACCCAACCAGCACTTCCTCCTCCTATAACAACTACATCTACACTATTGCCAACCACAAGCACAACAGCCGAACCCACAACTACCACACTTGAAACAACAACATCGACACCTGAAGCAACGCCAACCACCCCTGAACCAACGACAACAGCACCTGAGTCAACAACAACCATACCTGAACCAACGACAGCAACAACCACACCTGAACCAACAACAACAACAACAACAACCACACCTGAACCCACAACAACAACAACCACAATTGAACCAACAACAACAACATCCCTATCTACTACAACAACAACGGTTGCTCCAACCACCACTACGACCCTGCAGACAACAACAGAGGCAGGGAAACCTGCTGTAACAACGGCCACTGTGCCACCTACCACATCACCGACTCTCTATGTGGCTGCCAGAGAATGTTGTGACATTGATTACGCTTATGCGACTGGTGATTCTGCCATCATCAATAACAATATCATTGGACAGAACCAGCGCTGTATCACACCAGGTAGGACTTTTTTCAGTCTGCCTTATTTTCTAGTTCGTCTTTTGTCTTTTTTAGCCTCCTCCTTTAGAACAGATCTGATGTAATTTATATTCTTCTTTGGCTATTTTTGTTACCATTTCTTACTTCAGTTTAAGATCGTAAAATTTGTACGTATGGGTGTGTTGCAATAAAACAAGTTTCAAGGCCTTTATTTTTCTAGAGGGGAGGGGAAGGGGGACATTAGGATTAAAATTAGAGTAAGAGCCGACTTAGATTTTGTGCCAGGTTAGTGCCAGGTTTGCTAATGCCAGGAAATAGCTTACGGGGGGGGGGGGGTGGGAGTGCTTATGTGTGAACAGTTGTCCTCATTGGCGGCACCGTAATCATTGTATGTATCGCACTCTGGCTTTTTCTAGACGTCGACCAAGACAACATGACCCAAACCCTAACACCGCATCAAACACTAACCTAAGCAATAACCGACAAGGACCCAATGCTGTCCAAACTGAACATCCCTAGGGTCAGCTATACCCACCTAAGTACTTTTCTTGTTGTTGTAAGTCTTTGGTGGACTTGGAGTGACTTAAAAGTTTTGTATTCCAGAAATGGACAAAACGCGATCCCATATTTTACCTTGTAAATGTACTTGCCTCAACTTTTCTTGGACAATAATAAAAGTACCTGAATTATTCATTTTCAGACGCTGTGCGATTTAAGCACATTTGCACGGCCTATGACAATGAACCGGGAAAATTACATCAGTGGTCCACACAAAAAAAAATAAAAAAATTGGCATTTCATTTTTGGGTGTGCTTCTGCTTCCTTAATAAGCTCCATAGATTAATGATTTTGAGAGAACGTGTAGAATTTCTCAATCCTACGACCAATGCTATCATAAGCTGTTCTGAACATCTTACTCACAAATTTTACATCTTTGAAGGCAAAAAGTTCTTTTAAAATTTTTTTTTTTTTTTAATTGGGCGGCCTACAGTATCCAAAGTTTGCATGTAGATGACGTATGTCAAGAGAAGGATGCACCGAACTTTCGATTTTTATTTTTATTTGTTTTGTTTTTCATTTGGTTGAGTTAGCTTTGTGTCCTTTATTATTTTTTTTTTCAAGAGCACAATCATGACCCGTAGGGTGAACACTTAATGTTGGATTATTTAAACTATTTGATGTGCTCGCGGCTAAATTTAAAACACTGGAAGACCCCGCTGCTTGCTTTGGGAATTATTTCTGTTTGCCAATACAGATGTACATAGGGTAGAAAGTGATGGGCAGGGCAGTGGTTGTTGTTTATAAAGTGAAATTAATCCCTGGCAAATGTCCCAGCCTTGGATTAAATAGAACATTGCCCAGAAACATTGTCCATCTTGATTCTCAAACCAACTGGGAGTCCCAGCTTGGTATCAAATGTAAGGGGACAAACGCCTCTTCTGCTTCACCTTCAACCTAGCCATTGTCAATCCACTGCAGGATGTGTCGCCCTCTGATAATGATTTCTATTCTTTTTCTGCTGGTGTTTTCCTCATGCATGATGTTCCTCCTCTCTGTTTTATCTTCTTCCTGTTTTTGTCTGCCATTCAGTGCAGTGTTTTGTCCATCTATTGTCATTGATCATTCCCACATGTCCAGCCCAATTCTTCTTTTGATGTAGCATGAATTTTACTGTGTCCGTTAATCCCGTTTGTTTGCGTACTTCAACGTGGGGGGGGGGGGGTGGGGGGGGGGGGTATCTTGCAGTCTGATGTTTAGCATTTTTCTTTCCGTTTCCCTCACGATGGTTCTTAATCTGTTCGTAAGTTGTATTGCAGGTAATCGTTGAAGTTATGCACTGGCTGAATACTTGCTTCTTAAGAGACATTGCTAGTTTGTGATACAGGAATATCTCTGTATTTTTTTCCAACGCCGCTTCACGCTGGACTTATTCTGGTGTTTCTTTCGGCTTTCATATTGTATTACATAAATGTATTGTCTGGCCTATGTATTTATATTCCAATGTTCTAGTTTTAATAGTTATAATAGGTTGAATAAACCAAAACACCAGGACTATTCTTGTAGTCCAATCATAGCGACGAGTCACAATTAAAAGAATACATGGGAAGGCCGAAGGTAAAAAATTGCCCAAATTAAGTCTACTTGCCTTTTGGGTATTGTTATAATGGCATAGAAATCAATAATAATGTCTTATATTTCCTTTCTGATTTTTTCAACTCTCTAGATCCAGACACCAATGACACATGTCTTTGTCCCGAGGTTTCCAATGCTAACAGATGTCCTGAATATGTCTCGACGACAACAACACAGCAGCCTACAACAACTTCTCTTCCGCCGACGACAACAACAACATCCTCGCCAACAACAACTACTCCAATCGCTACAACAACGACAACCTTACTTACAACCACTCCATCACAAGGTAAGTCCACAACTACCATTCCGTCTACAACAGCTTCGCAAACAACTTCTACTACGTCATCTACAACGGAAGCATCACTTCCTCCGCCAGCAATAACTTCTACAAATAAACCATCAACCACCACGACTACTATACCATCAATAACAACAATAACCACTCCATCACCGACAATAACAACTACAACTACACCAACAACTACCACCACTACTACAAAACCAACAACAACCACTCTTACACCAACAACAACAACTCCGACACCTACAACAACCACCATTATACTAACAACAACCACACCGACACCCACTACAACCACTCCTATACCAACTACAAAAACTCCTATACCAACAACAACCACTCCTATACCAACAAAAATCACTCCTATACCAACAACAACCACTCCTATACCAACAACAACCACTCCTATACCAAAAACTACCACTCTTATAGCAACAACAACCACTCCTGTACCAACAACAACCACTCCTGTACCAACTACAACCACTCCTATACCAACAACAACCACTCCTATACCAACAACAACCACTCCTATACCAACAACAACCACCCCTGTACCAACAACAGCCGCTCCTATACCAACAACAACCACTCCTATACCAACAACAACCACTCCTATACCAACAACAACCACTCCTATACCAACAACAACCACTCCTATACCAACAACAACCACTCCTATACCAACAACAACCACCCCTATACCAACAACAACCACTCCTATACCAACAACAACCACTCCTATACCAACAACAACCACCCCTATACCAACAACAACCACTCCTATACCAACAACAACCACTGATATACCAACAACAACCACTCCTATACCAACAACAACCACTCCTATACCAACAACAACCACTCCTATACCAACAACAACCACTCCTATACTAACAACAACCACTCCTATACCAACAACAACCACTCCTATACCAACAACAACCACTCCTATACCAACAACAACCACCTCTATACCAACAACAACCACTCCTATACCAACAACAACCACTCCTATACGAACAACAACCACGCCTATACCAACAACAACCACTCCTATACCAACAACAACCACTCCTATACCAACAACAACCACTCCTATACCAACAACAACCACTCCTGCATCAACAACAACCACTCCTATACCAACAACAACCACTCATATACCAACAACAACCACTCCTATACCAACAACAATCACTCCTATACTAACAACAACCACTCCTATACCAACAACAACCACTCCTATACAAACAACAACCACTTCTATACCAACAACAACCACTCCCATACAAACAACAACAACAACAACCCCTCTACCAACAACGTCCACCACTTTATCTATAACGACAACGGAAGCAGCACTTCCTCCGCCAGCAATAACAACTACAGTTGAACCAACAACCACCGCGACTCCCACACCACCACCACAACAAACAACAACTATTTCTACACCGACAACAACAACCACCTCTACACCGACCACTACTACAACAACTACATCACCAACAACAACCACCCCTATACAAACAACAACCACTCCTATACCAAAAACAACCACTCCTATACCAACAACAACCACTTCTATACCAACAACAACCACTCCTATACCAACAACAACCACTTTTATACCAACAACAACCACTCCTATACCAACGACAACCACTCCTATACCAACAACAACCACTCGTATACCAACAACAACCACTTCTATACCAACAACCACCAATCCTATACCAACAACAACCACTCCTATACCAACAACAACCACTTCTATACCAACAACAACCACTTCTATACCAACAACAACCACTCCTATACCAACAACAACCACTTCTATACCAACAACAACCACTCCTATACCAACAACAACCACCCTTATACCAACAACAACCACTCCTGTACCAACAACAACCACCCCTATACCAACAACAACCACTCCTATACCAACAACAACCACTCCTATACCAACAACAACCACCCCTATACCAACAACAACCACTCCTATACCAACAACAACCACCCCTATACCAACAACAACCACTCCTATACCAACAACAACCACTACTATACCAACAACAACTACTCCTATACCAACACCAAGCACTCCTATACCAACAACAACCACTCCTATACCAACAACAACCACCCCTATACCAAAAACAACCACTCCAGAACCAACAACAACCACCTCTATACCAACAAAAACCACCCCTATACTAACAACAACCACTCCTATATCAACAACAACCACTCCTATACCAACAACAACCACTCCTATACCAACAACAACCACTCCTATCCCAACAACAACCACTCCTATACCAACAACAACCACTCCTGTACCAAGAACAACCACTCCTGTACCAACAACAACCACTCCTATACCAACAACAACCATCACTCCTGTACCAACAACAACCACTCCTATACCAACAACAACCACTCCTGTACCAACAACAACCACTCCTATACCAACAACAACCACTCCTATACCAACAACAACCACCCCTATACCAGCAACAACCACTCCTTTACCAACAACAACCACTCCTGTACCAACAACAACCACTACTATACCAACCACAACCACTACTGTACCAACAACAACCACTCCTATACCAACAATAACCACTCCAGAACCAACAACAACCACTCCAGAACCAACAACAACCACTCCTATACCAACAACAACCACTCCAGAACCAACAACAACCACTGCTATACCAACAACAACCACCCCTATACCAACAAAAACCACTCCTATACCAACAACAACCACTGCTATACCAACAACAACCACTCCTATCCCAACAACAACCACTCCTATACCAACAACAACCACTCCTATACCAACAACAACCAGTTCTATACCAACAACAACCACTCCAGAACCAACAACAACCACTCCAGAACCAAAAACAACCACTCCTATACCAACAACAACCACTCCTATACCAACAACAACCACTCCTATACCAACAACAACCACCCCTATACCAACGACAACCACTCCCATACAAACCACAACAACGACAACAACAACCCCTGTACCAACAACGTCTACCACTTTATCTGCAACGACAACGGAAGCAGCATTTCCTCCGCCAGCAATAACAACTACAGTTGAACCAACAACCACCGCGACTTCCACACGACCACCACAACCAATAACAACAACTATTTCTACACCGACAACAACAACCATCTCTACAACCACCATTACTAGCACAACTACATCACCAACAACAACTACCCCTATACCAACAACAACCACTCCTACACCAACAACAACCACCCCTGTACAAACAACAACCACTCCTACACTAACAACAACCACCCCTGTACAAACAACAACCATTCCTATAGCAGCTACAACCACTCCTATAGCAACAACCACCACTCCTACGCCAACAACAACCACTCCTACGCCAACAACAACCACTCCTATACCAACAACAACCACTCCTGTACCAACAACAACCACTCCTATACCAACAACAACCACTACTATACCAACAACAACCACCCCTATACCAACAGCAACCACTCCTGTACCAACAACAACCACTCCTGTACCAACAACAACCACTCCTATACCAACAACAACCACTCCTGTACCAACAACAACCACTCCTATACCAACAATAACCACTCCAGAACCAACAACAACCACTCCAGAACCAACAACAACCACTCCTATACCAACAACAACCACTCCAGAACCAACAACAACCACTCCTATACCAACAACAACCACCCCTATACCAACAACAACCACTCCTATACCAACAACAACCACTCCTATACCAACAACAACCACTCCTATACCAACAACAACCACTCCTATACCAATAACAACCACTCCTATACCAACAACAACCACTCCTATACCAAGAACAACCACTTCTATACCAACAACAACCACTCCAGAACCAACAACAACCACTCCAGAACCAACAACAACCACTCCTATACCAACAACAACCACTCCTATACCAACAACAACCACTCCTATACCAACAACAACCACCCCTATACCAACGACAACCACTCCCATACAAACCACAACAACGACAACAACAACACCTGTACCAACAACGTCTACCACTTTATTTACAACGACAACGGAAGCAGCACTTCCTCCGCCAGCAATAACAACTACAGTTGAACCAACAACCACCGCGACTTCCACACGACCACCACAACCAATAACAACAACTATTTCTACACCGACCACAACAACCATCTCTACAACGACCATTACTAGCACAATTACATCACCAACAACAACTACCCCTATACCAACAACAACCACTCCTACACCAACAACAACCACCCCTGTACAAACAACAACCACTCCTACACCAACAACAACCACCCCTGTACAAACAACAACCATTCCTATAGCAGCTACAACCACTCCTATAGCAACAACCACCACTCCTACGCCAAGAACAACCACTCCTACGCCAACAACAACCACTGCTATACCAACTACAACCACTCCTGTACCAACAACAACCACTAATATACCAACAACAACCACTACTATACCAACAACAACCACCCCTATACCAACAACAACCACTCCTGTACCAACAACAACCACTCCTTTACCAACAACAACCACTCCTATACCAACAACAACCACTCCTGTACCAACAACAACCACTCCTTTACCAACAACAACCACTCCTATACCAACAACAACCACTCCTGTACCAACAACAACCACTCCTATACCAACAATAACCACTCCAGAACCAACAACAACCACTCCAGAACCAACAACAACCACTCCTATACCAACAACAACCACCCCTATACCAACAACAACCACTCCTATACCAACAACAACCACTCCTATGCCAACAACAACCACTCCTATACCAACAACAACCACTCCTATACCAACAACAACCACTCCTATACCAACAACAACCACTTCTATACCAACAACAACCACTCCAGAACCAACAACAACCACTCCAGAACCAACAACAACCACTCCTATACCAACAACAACCACTCCTATACCAACAACAACCACTCCTATACCAACAACAACCACCCCTATACCAACGACAACCACTCCCATACAAACCACAACAACGACAACAACAACCCCTGTACCAACAACGTCTACCACTTTATCTACAACGACAACGGAAGCAGCACTTCCTCCGCCAGCAATAACAACTACAGTTGAACCAACAACCACCGCGACTTCCACACGACCACCACAACCAATAACAACAACTATTTCTACACCGACAACAACAACCATCTCTACAACGACCATTACTAGCACAACTACATCACCAACAACAACTACCCCTATACCAACAACAACCAATCCTACACCAACAACAACCACCCCTGTACAAACAACAACCACTCCTACACCAACAACAACCACCCCTGTACAAACAACAACCATTCCTACAGCAGCTACAACCACTCCTATAGCAACAACCACCACTCCTACGCCAACAACAACCACTCCTACGCCAACAACAACCACTCCTATACCAACAACAACCACTCCTACGCCAACAACAACCACTCCTAAGCAAACAACAACGACTCCTACGCCAACAACAACCACTCCTATACCAACAACAACCACTCCTATACCAATAACAACCACTCCTACGCCAACAACCACCACTCCTACGCCAACAACAACGACTCCTATGCCAACAACAGCCACTCCTACGCCAACAACAACCACTCCTACGCCAACAACAACCACTCCTATACCAATAACAACCACCCCTGCGCCAACAACAACCACTCCTATACCAACAACAAACACCCCTGCGCCAACAACAACCGCCCCTACACTAACTACAACAACTACTCCTGCATCAACAACGATCACTACCACTACACCAACTACAACTATAACATCTGTGCTAACAACAACCACCACCCTCGTGCCATCAACAACAACTACTCCTGTGCCAACAAGTACTACCACCCCTACACCAACAACTACTCCTTTACCAACAACTACCACCACCCCTACACCAACAACAACTACTCCTGTGCCAACAACTACTACCACAACTTCACCAACAACAACTACTCCTGTACCAACAACGACTACTACCCAGGCACCAACTACAACTACAACGCCACCCACCACCACACCATCTCCTGGTAGGTCTCTTTTCTTTTCTTTTTTTTCACCCAGACTTGATTATTGATTCTTTTGTGCTAATTTCTTCCGAGAACCTGACTTTTTACTTGTTCCCGTTTGGTCTTCTTTTCCTGTAAGTAATATCTATTAGGATTATCTCTTGGCTGTTCATGATTTGATAAGTATTGTGAGTTGTTGTTGTTTTTTCCCTTAAATGAAAGAAAATATCGGACACATCAACCGACTGATTGATAATGCCTCCCTTAGTCAATTCAGCAGTATGTGTTTTGTTGCGTCAAAGTATGTCAACTAGATAATCATGAGAGAAAGAGAGAGATACGTGGGCGGGGGGGGGGGAGGGGCTTATTACTATTATTGTAAAGCACTGTGGATCCATTGTGTAATGTATTTATGTATCACTAATATCATTATTATTATTACTTCTAATTGTACCACTGATTCGAGGAAATACACAGATGTTTTTTTAAAGTCCAGTTTTGATCACCAATGTGTAGATTGTGTCGTAAAACGAAATTCACTGTCATACTTTTCAGTTCTACCGAAGAAAATGGCTCTTTTTTCCGGTTCAAATTTCGAAACATTTTCTTCTCTTCAACTCACTTGTGGCTCAAACCCAACGAAAATATTGAAAATATAACGAATTTCCAGATCTTTTAAAATATGCCCACAAGGACCGTTATGTTTTTCTATGTGTGATTTGACATTTTGTAGAACTTAAGGCCCAGCGGTTAAGAAGCCTTTGATGATTACATTAGAGGCCCCACTTCCTTTATAATAACTAGTCGACCCGCGCAAGATAAATCTTGCACATTTTCCTTGTACCTAAGTCGAGCTGTATATCTAGATCTAGGTCGCATTCATAACGACACTTGGATTCGATGCAAAGACTAATAGATCTTTTTGTTACACCATAATTCCTTGCAGAATACACTGTGATAAGCTGACTTTCGGTCGGCAATGTGTAAATACGTGGGGCGCAACTTCCGGTCACACTTTTCCTTTGCATCCGATGAAAATGTGTCTTTGTTTTTGCGACTCAAAAAACTTTAATGTAAATAATAGTCAAGAACGGTTTTTGTTCAAAATGAATGTGTCCACTTAATTCTTGGTCAAAAATTGATGCAGTACACCAAGTTTCATAATTTTTGATGGCGTAGTCGCGAAGGTTTAGCTCCTTACAGGTTCACCCTCTAGCTCAATGACAGTAAGATGATGATTATGATGATTTTCATTTTTATTATTATCAATACTACCATTGTTTCTTTTTTGTTTTTTGTATCTTCATTATTATTATTATGTTGCAAAGCTCCATGAAAGAAGGTGAACGATAAGGAAACTATACGCTCAATTCCAAATGATTTAGAGCTAGGAGAAAAATCGTGCTTTCGGTCATCAACAACTGACTGGTTCTAAAGGAAAAAGGCTAGTATAGCCTAAATTAAAACAATATTTGACCAAAAATAATAAGGTGCCAATATAAACAACTGAACGAGAAACGTCCACTTAGCTGTAATAGTACCTCCACAGGAAAAGTCTCGTCGGTGCTCACGCTGCACGTCAGCCAGTCACGGTTGTTCACTTAAAAGTCTGTCTTTGACTTTTTCAGTGTGTCCAGACACGACACAACCTTCAAGCATTACTCGACGGTTCCTAGATGGTGTGGCCAGTGACGCGTGCACGGAGGCTGGTGGCGTCGTGGGGATCAGAGACAATCTCACAGGTACGAGTCACCTCGCTTGGGTCTTGGCGATCTCTCGCAAGTTGCCCTTCTCACCCCCGCCCTATTGCCAACTCGCCTTTCACTCTGCACAAAACCTAAGATTAGAATGTCTCTGGGAATATTTTGTTGTTATGTTGTTGTTTCAGTGGGGTATATTTTTATTTGTTTCCTTGTGTTTAGGAATGGGGGAGGGGGAGCGAAGGGTTGGGCAATGTAGCCAAAACACCCGCACTTGGATCTTTGTAACCAATCTGTGCCCCGCAGCCATTTGTAAATCAAACCGACGCAGATGTGTATACAACTAGATCTATTCCTATGCGCAATGATGACGTTAATCCTACACGTCGGATGTCCCAAAATGTTACTGTGGCCATGACACCAAGTAAGACGTTGACCACAACAGTTACCCATTCAGCCTGCAAGCAAACCCATTATGGCCAAGTCTCGCAATTAGTGACTGCGATCTTTTTTTTTTTTTTTTTAATTGTCAGGGCAGGAAAGGCATACGATTGACCTTTGTAAACCGATTAAAGAGGCTAAAAAGGATCACTGTGTGTGTACGTGTATGTGTGTGTGTGTGTGTGTGCCGTCCATGTATGTTTTATCGTAACCAATCCAAAAGGCAGTTGTCAGCTCGCTGTGTATTCTACCAATGTAAGATTTCCTGTGGTTGCTCAAGTCCTGACATCTGAAGCTGCCACGACCATAAAGATTGTCGTAATTTTGCACGGTGTCATGCACACGCCTGTAGTCGTACACACAGAATGATCCGAATCTTTATTTCCATAAGAAATGATACTGGCATAATATAACAAGAGTAAAATACCAATAAAAGAAATAAATGCAACGGGATAAATAATTGAAGAAGTCGGTGTCACATTGTCGAAACATTTACTCGTGATTCGTTTTACATCTAAATGTCCAAAATGTATACCATCCTATTATTGCCATTGCTTATCATTATCATCATTATTATCACCAATCTTCATCAATCAATCAATGTTGTTCTTTTTCTTCATTCTGTTTGTACCATCAATGGCGCCGCTGGAAAAAAGACCTCTCGATCTGCATCTAGCTGAGAAGCCTGTCTTAGCTTCATGCCATGGGTCGTCACTGGCCTCTGATCAATTGTTTATATATTTCAGACTTGCCATTGTTTTAGGCACCAACAACTGACTAAACAGCTAAATGAATTATAAACTTCAATATTTTCGAACGGATTGCACATGCCGCTGCCATCACAACTCTTCCATCAATAATTATAACCGATCCTGTGGCGTCTATTTTTCAAACAAAAACAAAAACAAGTATTTATTCGATACATTTCGTCTTCGCTTCGGCTTTCATAACTTTTATTTGACTGCCTTTCAAGTTTTTTCCCTAATACGAACAGCGTGCATACCATACTAATGCATGATTGTGAGACAATATTTGATAGTCCGGTCGCGCCCTCCATGGTCTAGTTGCAAACTTTCTTTAATTATGTTTGGTATTCAGAGCTGTTAAGTTTAACATAGAATTAAATATATTCACTTAATTTTAACACATTGGTAAACTTCTAAAAAACGTTGTTTTATATATAGCTGGAAAAAGTCTACACGAGTATAAAAGTTATTAAATGAAGTTGTATATCTCAGTCTCTCTCAAAAAAGAGAAGGGTACACGGAGAGGGGGTGGAACGGTGACAGGTTTGTCCAATGCAACGCCAGTTGTTGGTGGGATGTTTTGACACAGTAGAATTTGGCAATTTCTGTACATACTTATAATTATGCCCACACTACAGTCAACTTTTACCCTTACCACAGATACTAAAAAACAAAAAGATGAGACACTCTCTTCTTCGTCTCTCTAAAAATATCGTGCTAACACTTTACGCACTTATCGGGGGCGGAGCCCAGGGCTCAATGCATGAAAAGAGTAATGACGTAATGATACATTAATGATACGGATCTGTCAACGTGCTACTGCGACTGAAAAGAAAGTCAGAATTTTCTTACGAGGATTGATCTTATATGTATAATTACAAAATTAGTGACTTCTGTCAAGGTCTGCAGGATAGCTGGATAGTGAACAGACTTTAGCATTTCACTATAGTGGCTTTGTAAAATATAGCATTTTTCATGATTTCTGCTCATCCACATCTAGATGGCGGTGCAAAATCTCTGCACGCTAAACGCGCCAGCTGTCTCATCTCATTGTATCCATTATATTTGCTCTAAACTAGCATTTGATACAACTTAATAACCATTCTAGAATTGTTGCTATTTATGAAAACGTTCACTGCAGAGAGTACTTGTGCAAGAAACTCATATCTGGTGAATTAACACAACTTTGTGAAACTGTAAACAAACCGTGAAATACGATAACCACAAAACATTAACAGTTTGACAATTAACTTGCCTAGATATGGTTTAAAATGAGCAAAATGGTGACGTTTCTTGGTTCATTCCAGATACAATTGTATGTTCGGGCGTCCTGACGTCAAACGAAACACTGTTGGTCCCAATGGATTGTGCTGATTTCTTCAATCAGATCTTGGCTGTACCGTAAGTTGTCTGGTTTTTTGTTTGGCCCGAGTTTTGGGTTTAATGAGGTGTTGGCACGATTTCGACCACTTTTCGCCTTTCGCGTGTTTTGTCGGGTGGGGGGCAGCAGCTACTTTCATTAAGCTTGATACTCAGAGCTTGATCAATTAAAATTTCACAAATAAAATTTGAAAGTCCCATAATTATGTTATATCGGTAAATTCCTAAAACTGTTTTGTAAACATCTATATGTATGGGGATTACACAGAGGGATTTTTCTCGTCTGTCTGTCTGTCTGTTTATCGACATGTCAATTTCTATCTATATAAATGCCATCCATTATTATTATTATTTATCTATCTGGGTAGGTAACTGTCATTACATCCACTAAAATAACGTTTGTCGTTCTAACTAGTTCATTTGTGTTACACCCTGAAATATCTCAATTTCCCTAACACCTTGAAATGTCTTCATGTCTCTCACACTCTGAAATATCTTCATATCTCTTACACCCTGAAATATCTTCATATCTCTTACACTCTGAAATATCTTCATGTCTCTTACACCCTGAAATATCTTCATATCTCTTACACCTTGAAATATCTTCATGTCTCTCACACCTTGAAATATCTCCATATTTCTTACACCTTGGGATATCGCCATATCTCTTACACCTTGAAACATCTGCATGTTTCTTACACTTTGAAATATCTCCATATCTCTTACACCTTGGAATATTTCCATATTCCTTACACTTGAAATATTTGCAGGCTTCTTACACCTTGAAGTATCTTCGTGTTTTTATACGTGGTCACACCTTTAACCTGCTTAACTTTTGATGTTTTAAGGAACCTGGCACATCTGGTCAATGTCGGCGGTGGACAGCAGGATATTGTACTGACTAGTGATAACTTTGCCTGTAAGTTCATGTGTGAAACACCCTTCATTGGCTTAGTTTTAAAAAACAAAAAGGACAATTTCATGTTATTACTGCATTAACCCCTCCACTGCGCCATCGACGTACGCCGCACGTCCTAACGCCAGTAAATCCCTGGAAAACAACAACAACAAAAAATGAGATCAAGAGAATAGAATTAACCTGCCGATCTATCTTTCACTTAGATCAAATAACAAAACAAAACGAAATCCATAAACTGGTGGCAGGCAACCGAGATTGTACGATAAGCTACAACCCTCTTCTCTCTTTGAACAGGTGCGGGGATTGCGACTCAATTTCCTCAGATGGTCTAAAGTTTGGATTATGATCCGAACATCGGGACATTTTTAACTGGACGATCCCAATAACCGGAATACTTAGACTTAGCGACTTGACAATGCCGGGAGGTATTTTTTTAAAAATTTGCCTTGTGTCGCTGATTTCGGCACCGATTCTACTTTTCACGAACTGATGAGCCCGTGATGTCATCATTTCCTGCCGATAGAAATGAACACTTGATGTCGTCACTGTCTTCTGGTGTGTTCACTATCAGATAAATGCTTAATGGGCAGTTCATTTTATGACTGCTGACGGGGTGCGTGAGGCTTGAACGTTCAAAGAGGCTGCAGTAAGACCAAACATATTAGATACAGTAAGAAGACAGCCTAACGGTACCTTTACACCAAACTACCGACAACGGACGTGCAATCACGGCCGAGCGACAACGGTACAAAGTTTCTCTAAATCATATTATGATCGGATTCAGACCAACCTACTCACAACAGACGAGTCATTTTCTCTCGCCCGTCCGACTTTTCACTTTTACCGCGGCAGTAAAATTTCAACGACACTCAGCCGTGGGATGGTTTTTCTTTTTTTTCGCGTACTCCAAGCCGCCAGGCCCATGGCGTGTAAAAAATGCATAGACGGGATGCTTGAAGACAAAGTTAAAATACAATTTTTTTTCCATCAAATTTTATTTTTGAGCACAGATTTGAATTCAGCGACCCAAAATTAGGTACGGGCGCGAAGGCTTGGCGTTTTATCGCTTTTTTTTTTGGGTGTAAATATTCATGTTTAGTGATTTCAAAACGGGCGCTCGGCCGTGTTCACACGCCCGTTGTCGCCAATTTGGTGTGAACGAACCCTAAGGTTAAGCAAACAAACAGTTGCAAAAACTACATAAATCTAACGGACCGGGTAAGATGGAAAAGATCCAGTATAACCAATCAGAACCGAAGCAAACAAAACCCCAGATTTATTCCCGGGCAGGGCCGGTTACCTCAGCCACTTTACCATATAAGGGAATCCATGCTGTGAGAACCCCTTCAAGTTTGTTACCAGGCATTGTGATATCAGGCATTTAGGACAAAATAAGAGATCCTCACTATAAATGTACCGTTAACATTATGCACGGTTTTACGGCTAAGTTCTGTCGTGAAAGTGACTTATCAGTGAATCAAAAACAGGGCTTGAACGACTTCATGTAAAGGCACGCTGGTCTAGAAGTAAGGTGTTGACCGCTCATACCGAAGATATAGGGCTCGATTCCTGGTCGGTTCAGGTATGTTGGAATTTGGGGATTTTTGTCATACTTTCCAGTCCCTGATCCTATAGTAAGTAAGATCGAGCAGCTGGGATAAGAACGAAAAACTCGCATGGCCCATGTGCACGTTGTGCACAGTAAAGGCACTTGACAGGCCGGGAGTCGAAGACTAACATTCCTAACAAGAATGTTTGGGAAAGGGGGTGGGAGGGGAGGGGCAAATTTAAAAAAAAAAAAAAAAAAATTAAAAATTGTCCCTGATTGCTTTCACGGGAAACATTGACATTTTTTATTAACATATCTAGTGAATTTTTCTTCGGATAGTCACTGACAGAGGTGATGGCATGGCGGACATTACTCTACCGGAACCAGTAAGCGTCACCAACTGTCCTGAGTACGCATGCGTGTACGACTCGGCTACTATGTCAGGCCAGGTCAACTTTGACGATTGTTTCTCTTTGAGTTACGGCAAACAGAGCAGCAATGACAGTAAGTACCTGATGCTGGACATCCTTCTTCCTCTTCTGCCAGTCTGTCTGTCTGTCTCTCGGCTCCTTCTCTCTCTATTTCCCCCCTCCCCCCCTCTCTCTCATCTTTCATTGTTAATTCTGGATTTCCGTTTTCTCTCTCACTCTCTTTCTCTACCTCTCTCTTT